>RPOG01002178.1:41368-104159 GCA_008086565.1 Thalassoma bifasciatum | reverse complement strand
CCAGACACCAGGGGGCGGGGCTTATGACCTATACTGCAGCCAGACACCAGGGGGCGGGGCATCTGCTGGAGGCTTCAGTTTGAGCCGAACGTCGTTACGTCCACTCATTATACAGTCTATGGTTTCATCACATCTTTCATCTCTGGGTGGAACGGGTCACAATTTTGAGGTCACGGTTTTCAGTTTGGTTTGGTTGTAACACCCTAAAATACAATATATTCCAACAATCCAACATAAATAGTTTCTTCTTATCACTTATGTCATGTGTAGTCATGTAAAACTTGTAAGAATGAGTCATTTTGCCATTTGATACATCGTTAAACCTCAGTGAGACTTTGTTAGTTTCAAAATATCTTTCATTTACTTGGCAATAACAGTTTTTTTGAACAAATGCTGAGGAAAAACAGGTGATTCATTGTCCAGAAAAAGAGTCGACTGGCTAAAATACAAATTCGAAACGACATTTATCAGTTGTTGTTCTTTCAAAACATGTCTTCATTAAAATGTTAAAATGACTCTTTGGCATCTGCAGGGGGCGCTGTATCCCAAACACACATCTACTTGAGCACGGAACTAGAGTAGAAGAAGTCTGCCTCAAAGACTGTATAAAACACGGACGTAGTCTCCGTGACGTCACTCGTCTGTTACTGCACACTGCAAAAACAGAAATCTAAGCAAATCATTATGTCTTATTTGTAGTAAAAATTGTCTTATTGTTCTTAATTTGAGCCACATTCACCAGACCAGGTCATAAAAAAGTCTTATTTCAAGTTTTTTTAAGACAAAAATGAGGTGTAAATTGCTTGTAACAAGTCAAAAAAATCTGCCAATGGGATAAGACAAATTCACCCGGGAAGTTTCTTGAAATTAGAAAGATGTCTTAAAACAAGAATCTTTATCTTATCCCATTGGCAGATTTTTTTTTTTACTTGTTACAAGCAATTGATGCCTCATTTTTGTCTTAAAAAAACTTGAAATGAGACATTTTTATGACCTAATTGACCTTATGACCAAAATTCTAAGACAAAAAGTCAATAACTTCCAGGGTTTAAAAAAAAGAATTAACATTATGTGAAAAAGTCCAAACTTTCTCATTTAAGGTCAAAATTTTAAGACGACAAAAGTCTAAGATAAAAAGTCTACGTTTTGAAATAAAGGCAATGTTTGAGATAGAAAGTTGAAATTTTGATATAAAAAGTCAAAACTCTAAGATTTAAGTCAAAATTATGTGAAATAAATACAAAATAATGGAATAAAAGGCAAAAAAAATTTAAAAGATTATTAGATAAATAGTCAAATTTTGACTTTTATCAAATCCCAGAGTCTAACACCTATTCTTGTTATTTCTAAGCAAGACTTTTTAAATTGTATTTTTAGTTATAAAAACTGAAGAACAAAAAGAGCTATCTTTGACTCTTAACTTTTAAAACTGATGTAGTGCAAAATATTCTTAATTGTGTCAAGTTTATTATATAAGATACAAAACAATTAAAAACAAAATTCAACAATCTCAAGGAAAAAATGATTTTCCCAACAGTCTCACACTCAAAGACAGGTGTGTGTGAAACAGCTGATATAACAGATCCTGGGTCAGTCAGGAGCAAAAAAAAAAATCGCAGCTTTAGCGATCACATGATCACGATGTTTGTAATTGTGATTTCGATCAGAAAACGATAAATCGTTCAGCTCTATCTCTCATCCAGGTTTACGAGTACAGTCGTGTTTCAAGGCCTCGTCCTGCGGCTCGGGATCACGGGCGACAACCTCTTCCTGGATTTCTTCATCTCTGCCCTCGTGGAGCTTCCCAACGGTTTAATCTTCTACCTCCTGGTCGACAGAGTGGGTCGGCGCTCCCTCATGGCCGTCACCAACTTCATCGGAGGTGTCGCCTGTCTCGCCGTCCCCTTCATCCCCACAGGTAAGAACAACGAGGAAAATTGGGATCATGTCTGAAAGTTGCCTCTACTTGTACCTGATCCTTTTTGTCTCGTCTGTCTCCGAGCAGAATTCTCTGTGTTGAAAAAAAGTATCGCCATCATCGGGAGGCTTGCTGTCGCCGTTGGAATCGAGACGTTAAACTTTGCAAACACAGAAATGTATCCGACTCCTCTCAGGTGAGCACAGAAAAGACAAATACCGCCAAAAATGTGCTGATTAAAAGGTTCATTATTTGTTAGTATTTTTAATTTGAGCACCCAAAAATGTCAGGTGGTGCAACCAAATATATGAAAATATATTTATATGTTCCTGTTATTTTTTCTGTGTGAAATTATTGGCAAGTATCTCTCAAGTGTCTGTAGTGACTCATACATTTTCATTTTGTGTTTCATTTCTTTTATTTGTGAATAAGATAAATAATTTGATGTTAAAATAACATTTCACATTATTACATTGGTTGTACCACCTGACATGGAAATTGTTCCAGTCACCAATGAAGTGAAAAAACCTTTTTTATCAGTATTTCAGAGAATCTACAAACTTTTCCACTTGGTCACAAATGTCATTTGGGCTCCTCTGGCTGATGCAGTTTCCTGTTTCCTGTTTTATTCTCCTCACTTTAAAATAAAAGTCTAATGTTACGGTTGCACCACCCTGACATTTGACAAGGTGAAAATTACGGGACAAAAGTTTTTTNAGAAATTTAGGCGTCTCTGTGTGTTCCTCTGCGAGTGACTTTGGAGCGATCGTGGCCCCGTTTCTCCTCTACAGACTGGCCGGTATCTGGCCGGAGCTTCCTCTTTTTCTCTACGGTAAACTGCTGCTTTAATCCTTCAACACTCTTCTAAAATAAATCATAAATGTGCTGCTCCCTCACTGAGTCACGTCTTGTTGTTTAAGGTGGGATGTCGGTGTTGTACAGTGGGTTGGTGACTCTGCTGCCTGAAATGAACGGAGTCGCTCTGCCAGAAACAATCGAGGAGGTGGAGAATCTGAGACGGTAAAAAAAATTAAGAATCAAACTGTAATATCTAATTTGTCTTCATGAACCAAACTGGCAATACTGGCAGTAATGATCGTGTTTTCAATACCAGACAACAAACTGTTTGGTTTAGAGGAATGAAAATATGGCACTGTTTTTAAAATTAAAAGGAGTCTCAAAGAAATATTCAGTGTCATGGGGACAAATGTGGGTTTATTCTCTTGTATTTTTGAGTTTAGTTAAACTCTATGTTTCAAGTTGGCAAATAATTATGATTTTTCTCCAATTAAGTCTGTATTTTAATGATTTCCTCGATGTAAAATGAACATTTCAGGGGCTACTTTTGGACTTGGAACAGGTTCGTTTAGGCATTTCTTGATTTTTACCTCATTTCTTATTGAGTTGTCATTTATTTTAAAAAATTTCTTTGGATCCAAATAAATAGACAGACACTTAAATTTACAGGTCCTCAAATTTCATCATATTTAGGTAATGATATCCCAACTTTTTTTATATATTTCTCTGAAATTACCCACAAATTTCATGGCGAGGTTTAATTCTTTAATTCAAACAACAATAACATGGACAAATAATAACAAGTGTAATAATTACCTATAATTTATGTCAGTACTTGTGCACTATTCCTATCTCATCCTGTATATACCACACATTTTAAGTCGACTGTACATAATTAATATTTTATTCAATATTTTATGCTTGGATTTCAATTTTTGTGTAAGACACTTATGCTTATATTTGTACTTTCTTATGTTTCTAACACTTTCTGAGTGGGAGTAACTGTACACTAAAAAAGATATTTCCCCTAGAGGATCAATAAAGTATTCTGACTCTGATTCTGGTAAAAATAAGCATATAACCTCTTTGAAATGACATCTGATTTCTTTAAAATTAACCACAAATTTTAAGGTATGTAGATGACATTTAGTGAATAATTCATTTTAAATTAAATCACAGTATATTGTGATTTATTGTATTATATTGTACTTTTTTGTATTGCTTGTTTTATATCTGTTTTAGTCCTCTTTTAATGCACTTTTATTCTTGTAAGGTAATGTAAATATGACTTTTTTCATTTTCTTTTTTTATGGTAATTTCATTAATAATCTTTGAGAAACATTTTAAATCTCTTTCATCCATTTTAACAATGAATAATTAAAAGTTATTTACTCCTAAATTCAAAGGTTCATGTGGTGGAAATTCATATTAGCCTGTGTCAGGATATTTTTATTCTTCTTAGGGCCTGAAAAAATGTTGTCAATGTTTTTTCCAAACAAATATTAATATTTTAAAGTTATAGACAAACCTTTGAGGGTGAATAGGTTATAAACTATAAAATAGGTGTCCACTGGAGTGACCACTATGCTCCACAGGGTTAAAAATGTTCACAGCTGCCATGAAAGGCACCCTTAAATAAAATGTATTATTTTTATTATTATTATTATTAGTACAGTTCACCACAAAATGCATGGATGATTATCTCACTATCATTGTGTAATTTCTTGATTATATTTTGAGTAATGTGGTACATTTTAAGCTGAAATTTAAAGGTAATTTCAAGGAAATAAAAAAGGGTTGTCCAAAAATTACCTTATTATGATTAAACTTAGGGACATGTAAAGAAAACTATTACATTAAATGTATAAAGAACAAAAATGTATTCTTGATGATCAGATTTTTCAAGGTTATAAAAAATATTTAATCAAAAATTAAATCATTATGCATCATAAGGTTTGCCCTCGAGCGGGTGGCCCGGGTTTGATTCCCGCCTGTGGCCTGTTTCCTGCATGTCATTCCCCACTCTCTCCCCCTTTCCTACTCTTTCCACTGGCCTCCTCTATCCAATTAAAGGCAGAAAAGCCCAAAAAATATCTTCAAAAATAAATAAAAAATTAAAAAAAATAAATCATTATTCACTAAATGTCATCTAAATAAAATGAAAATTAAAAATTTAAATATAATCGGCTCATTTCATAAAAAGTCTTGGCCTAAATCGACATTACACGACAGAAATTAGGTTCAAATTTCGACTAAAACCAACAAAAAAAAATAACAAACTCTGTTTCCAAAATGTGAAGCTGTAGCTGAAAACATGAAGGTGAGTAAATAAAGCTGAAAGGTGTTTCAGACACAACGGGAAAAAGGTGTCGAGAGCAGGGAAGACGACAGTGAAGGTGCCAAACAAAGGTGGTGATACGTGTGTGAGAAAGTTTGTAAATCTAGATGCAGGAAGAAGCAGATGGAGCGGTAAAATTCACACTCTGATCTTTGTGTTATTGTCTTTTCTTTTAGGGGAAGAGAGAAGTTAAAGCTTGCAGAAACAAACCGAATAATTATATGACGGAGATCTTCGAGAGCTGGAGCATCACTGGATTATTTGTGTTTGTGTACAATGCAACGAGGGCGTTATTGCACATTTGTGTTACACTTGATATGCAGAGACTTTAAAGGTGTGAATTAGAGAAACGCACGGTGAGAAAGGAAGATATCAAGACATGAACTGAGGAAAGATTGAGTTTTTCTTTGACTGTATTTTATGGGTCAATGACATGACGTCCCCTTTTTTTGTGTCTGAGTGCAATATTTCCTTCCTTCATGAATTGAGTATTTCATCACATGTATTTCTTTATTCTATGAAACCTGTGTTATTTGAACACATCTTTAAACTATTAAAATATAACATGTTTTTTTGTGTTTTGCAAGGAGTTTGGGGGTTTTACAGTCCACCACGTTGGCAGGACTGTTCATAGGTGTCATTAATTTGAGATTTTTAACTTATAGTCAATAACAATTAACTTTAATTTTTATGTCACCGTAATAAAATACGAACTTCCTTTTTAAATAAAACATTCTTTGCAAATAAAAAGAATTTTAAAGCTGTTGAGAAATTTAAAAAACGTTTGTCCTGTAATTTTCACCTTGTCAAATGTCAGGGTGGTGCAACCGTAACATTAGACTTTTATTTTAAAGTGAAGAGAATAAAACAGGAAACAGGAAACTGCATCAGCCAGAGGAGCCCAAATGACATTTGTGACCAAGTGGAAAAGTTTGTAGATTTCTCTGAAATACTGATAAAAAAGGTTTTTTCACTTCATTGGTGACTGGAACAATTTCCATGTCAGGTGGTACAACCAATGTAATAATGTGAAATGTTATTTTAACATCAAATTATTTATCTTATTCACAAATAAAAGAAATGAAACACACAAAATGAAAATGTATGAGTCACTACAGACACTTGAGAGATACTTGCCAATAATTTCACACAGAAAAAATAACAGGAACATATAAATATATTTTCATATATTTGGTTGCGCCACCTGACATTTTTGGGTGCTCAAATTAAAAATACTAAAAAATAATGAACCTAAAAACTTTGAAATGTTGGTCAACTACTGAAATCTGTTAAAAAACATAATTCTTCTCTCAGAAATATGTTTTTATCCATTTTCAAAGAACTTTTTTTAAAAATACGTTTTTAGACCCTCTTTTTGTCATTGACCCTTATATCTGTTGCTTGGCGAGACATCTCAAATTAGTTGTTCTGATTAAAACAGGAAAAATGTTCTTCTCTGTGTTTCTGATTATATATGGACGTTCAACCATGCAGCAGTTTGAAATCCAAAAATCTGGCTGTTGAGAAGCTCTGGGATGATTCTTGTGATTTTCAGAACAGTTTTTGGATCAGAGCTTTAACTGAAGGCTTGGCTCAGGGTCCAGGATCTGGATTTTGGTCCATCAACCGTTGGCTGGAGAAATGAAAGAATTTCAGCCAAACGTGTTCTAATCATCTTTCATAATGCAGAAAAATCAATGCTACAAATAATTACTGTGAATCACTGAAACACCACAGTTTGCTGCATTAATGTGTTTTCGTGTAGTAGAGTTGAGTTGATCTACTCTGAACATTCACAAACATTCAGACTGTTTCACCTCTCAGCTTAAAGTGGACTCTGAGGATTTTCTTGAAAACGTTTCATCTAAAATAGTTTATTTCTGAATGCTATTTCTCAGCTTCCTGATCAAGTTGTGCAGGACTGGATTGATTTACAGCACTTAAAGTTTCCATGACAACACTACATCAGCTGATGAGGTTCAACAGTGAGAAAAGAGATCTGAGTTTTTCTTTGTTGAAAATATATTTCTGTGATTTATTTAACAGTAATGGTGGAAACAGGAGCTGGACTCTGAGAGAAAAAAGACAAAAGAGCAGAAGTGAGTTAAATAGGAGAGAGATAGAGAAAGGGCTAAAGGCTGAAACGAGGGCTAAAAAGCTATAGCATAAGCCAAGTGCTAAAACACAATCTAAAGGCTAAAACAAGAGCTAAAGGCTTTGATATGGGCTAAATGCTAAAGTATGAGTTTAAACCAAATTAAAGGCCAAAACATGGACTTAAGGCTTTGATAAGGGTTAAATGCTAAAATATGAGCAAAAACCAAGTCTAAAGGCTTTAACATGGGCTAAAAGCTTAAACACTATCTTAAGGTTTGACAAGAGCCTGATGCTTAAATATGGGCTAAAACGCAAGCTAAAGGCTGAAACATAGGCTAATGGCTTAAACAGGGGCTAAAGGCTTTGATAAGGGCTAAATGCTAAAATATGAGCTAAAGCCAAGCTAAAGGCTAAAATGTAGGTTTAAGGCTGATTGCTAAAATATGAGCTGAAACCAAGCTAAGGGCTTGAACATAGGCTAAAGGCTAAAACATGGGCTTTATGCTGAAATATGAGCTAAAACATAAGCTAAAGGCTTTGATAAGGGCTAAATGCCAAAATATGAGCTAAAGCCAAGCTAAAGGCTAAAATGTAGGTTTAAGGCTGATTGCTAAAATATGAGCTGAAACCAAGCTAAGGGCTTGAACATAGGCTAAAGGCTAAAACATGGGCTAAATGCTGAAATATGAGCTAAAGCCAAGCTAAAGGCTAAAGCGTAGGCTTAAGGCTTAAACAGGGGCTAAAGGGTTTGATAAGGGCCAAATGCTAAAATATGAGCTAAAACCAAGCTAACGGCTAAAACATACACTAAAGGCTAAAACAAGAGCTAAAGACTTTGATGAGGGCTAAATGCTTAAATATGAGCAAAAACCAAGTCTAAAGGCTAAAACAGGGGCTAAAGGCTTTGATAAGGGCTAAATGCTAAAATATGAGCTAGAGCAAAGCTAAAGGCTAAAACGTGGGCTAAAGGCTAAAACACTATCTTAAGGTTTGACAAGAGCCTGATGCTTAAATATGGGCTAAAACACAAGCTAAAGGCTGAAACATAGGCTAATGGCTTAAACAGGGGCAAAAAGCTTTGATAAGCGCTAAATGCTAAAATATGAGCTAAAACCAAGCTACAGGCTAAAACATGAGCAAAAGGCTAAAACATGGGCTAAATGCTGAAATATGAGCTAAAACATGAGCAAAAGGCTAAAACAGGGGCTAAAGGCTTTGATAAGGGCTAAATGCTAAAATATGAGCTAGAGCAAAGCTAAAGGCTAAAACGTGGGCTAAAGGCTAAAACAGTGGCTAAATGCTGAAATATGAGCTAAAACATGAGCAAAAGGCTTTGATAAGGGCTAAATGCTAAAATATGAGCTAAAACAGGGGCTAAAGGCCTTGATAAGGGCTAAATGCTAAATCATGAGCCTAAGCCCAGCTAAAGGCTAAAACGTAGGCTTAAGGCTAAAACATGGGCTAAAGGCTAAAACATAGGCTTGAGGCTAAAACAGGGGCTAAAGGCTTTGATAAAGGCTAAATGCTAAAATATGAGTTTAAACTAAGCTAAAGGCTGAAACATGAGCTAAAGGCTAAAACACAACCTAAAACACTGGCCAAAGGCTTAAGCACCATGTTAAGGTTTGACAAGAGCTGAACACTAAAATATGGGTTTAAACACAGGCTAAAGGCTAAAACAAGAAGCCTAAGGTGTTGAAGGGCGCTTGTTAAAGTATGAGCTAAAACAGGGGCTAAAGACTTAAACTGGGCTCAAGACTAAAACACGAACTAAAGGCTTAAACATGGGCTTAATCTAAAACACAACTCTCACACTTTAACAAGGACCCTAATGCTAAAACATGAGCTACAACAGGAGCTAAAGGCTAAAACAGTCTCTAATGTGTTCAAACCTGAGAGTCTATCAATAAAATGAAGAGCCAGGTTACGTTTGCTCTGCTTGGTGAGGTTGGAGTTGGTAGATGAGACCTGGTAGGACACAACCAGGATTCACTAACGTTACAGACACGTATCAGAGCACCGAGCTGTGAGGAGCTGAGCTAAATGTGGGTATTTTGAATGTATGATTAAATAGAAACAGACTCAAAAATGTTACATTTGAGCGAAACATCTACTGATAAGGCAACGTCCAGAAGATGCAGTTTTAAAATCAGTTACCTGAACAGAGTTATTTCTCCTGTGAGTAAAGTTTCTGCTACTTAAAATCATCTTTGAATTCTCTCACATCCAGACAACAATACCCCTGATTATTCCATTTTGATGCTTTAGCGTATATCTAATTAAGAGCTGTTTTTGTCAGAGCTTTTGTCCTCTCGTAGTTTTACCCAGAGCAGCCAACAAAAGCTGCCCTACATACATCGCGCTGACTGAATGGGGAGACGTGAAACCGTAAATTGTGCTGAGAGTCCTGGGTATGCATGAGAAGTGGGATTCCCTCAAGCGTAAATATCCGTGTCGCTGATAAAAAAAATAGGATGGAAATCTTTCGTGGTGGATGTGGAAACGTCTCGGAGACAACGCGATGACCTCAGCAGCTCGGTTCAGATACACGGACTCTAAATAACATTCAAGAGGAGAAATAAATGATTCATGGGAATGATGTGAAACAAAGAGAAATGATTTCCTGTTATGGATATATGATTAGGAAACTGTTTTCCTCACATAACAAAGATCCTCTGACCCGTTAAATGGGGTCGGGGGGGAGCAGGGGCTTAGAAAGGGGATGTGGACGTGGGGATGAAGTACTCAATTAAGTTTAAGACCTCGCTGCACAGATAACTAACAGATTAAAGACGAGGTGGAGGAAGAGAGGATACAACGCTCAGGACGAGTGAGGACTTTCTGTCACAGTACGATTTCCTCTGTTGACTTTTTCTGACTAAATAAAAACTCAAAACTTTTCGGTGAGCTCAGGAAAAATGCCAGAGGAAGCAGGGCGAGAGAAACTCGCTCAAATTATCAGACAATGGAACAACAACAGACTGGATCTTTTCGAGATAAGCCAACCGGACGAGGTGAGTCGTCTTTAGACACTTTCACTTCGTGTTTAGGGAAGTTTTCAAAACTGCAACTTAAGATGTAAAGTTATATTCCCCACTAACCAGGGGCAGGCTGGGGTTTCCCGCAAGAAAACTGAAATCTAGGGAAATATTCGTTGATTAAAAAAAAGTCTTATTCGCCTTAAATTGTAGAGCCTGTGCCACCGATTAATCAACATCGGCCATTATGTAGCCGATGTATAAACTTTTTTTCATCAACTATAAAATGATAATGTGGCGTTTTAACTTTGCAAAAGTTGCATCTTTGTTAAACAACAATATATGCAACTGTTTACTCCCATGTCCACCATTAATTAACCCTCTGATGCATGAATTCTGAAGGTCAGAGTCAGGATTTTTCCCTTGAGTGTTTTTTTTGTCTTAAGGCATTAAAAAAAAAAAGTTTCCATTTTTTTCCCCAAATATTTGTAACTGAGCATTCAACATTAAACAGTGTCAACTAAATGTGAATATATTGGTTTTTTTGTTCTTAATGCTTTGCTTAACATTTTAACTCTCTTTCATCCATTTTAACACTGAATAATTTATATTTAATAAGCTTTTTCACCCTCAGATGTTTGTCTGTAACGTTTTAAAAAATATATATGGGTCAATGACAAAAAGAGGGTCAAAAAACGTATTTTTTAAAAGTTCTTTGAAAATGGATAAAAACATATTTCTGAGAGAAGAATTATGTTTTCTAACAGATTTCAGTAGTTGACCAACATTTTAAAGTTTTTAGGTTCATTATTTTTTAGTATTTTGATATAAAAAGTCAAAATTCCAAGATTTAAGTCGAAACCATATGAAATAAAGACAACATTGATAGATAAAAGGCAAAATTTTGAAAAAAAAAAAAAGAGAAGATTTTGAGATAAACAGCCAAATTTTGACTTTTCTTAAAACCCTGAGTCAAACACCTCAACTGAGTCTGAACTGTAAATACGACTCTTGCTATTTCTAAACTGGACTTTTAAATCCCATTTTTAGTTTTAACAACTAAAGAACAAAAAGAGCCATCTTTGACTCGTAACTTTTAAAAACAATTGAGTGCAAAATAACTGTTTTATGTTAAAAAGATAGAATACAAAACAATTTAAAAAAAACAAAATTAAATAAGCGATAATAAGAAAAACGAGATTCAACAATCCCAAGGAAAAAAAAGGAATTTTCCCAACAGTTTTATACTAAAACACGTGTGTGTGAAACAGCTGATACTAAGGATCCTGGGTCAGTCAGGAGTTAAAAAATTGCAGTTTTGGCGAAAACATGATCGTGATGTCTGAAATCACGATTTCGATCAGAAAACGATAAATCTTTCAGCCCTAGTTTCAACTTATATGTAAATATATTGGTTCGACTTCTGTTCTTAATGCTTTGCAAAACATTTTAAAGACTAATACACTGAGTCTCACTTCACTTCTTAATGCCATCCAGGATTAACCTGAGCTCATAAATTCACAAGTTAATGTCTTCAATACAATAATTGTATTCATTGCATGTTTTGAAAGTAGCTACATTGTTACTTAAAATCCAGTTTAGTCTTTTGCATTAGATGGGAGATGGAACTTTTTAGCAGCTATGACTGATTGATAATGCACTGGTTTAAAAACACCTCCCATTAGCTAAAGCTCCTTGTTTTGATTTTTTTGTGTTCTGCTCCTTTGTGCTCAATCATATTTTAGGTATTATAACAATTTGTGTTCATGTACAGTTTGGTTTATTGGTCCGTTTATCAGGTATTGGCTTTTTTTTGCCCCCAGTATTGGAATCAACACCTTCCCCAGGAATCCTTTATCAGTCGGGCTTTATTATTATGAGACACATTTACGAGACCTGTCCAGAAAATTCCCTTATTTCAAGTTATTGAAAGACAAAAATGACGTCTTAATTGCTAGAAAATGTTTTTTAATCTTCTTCTTTTTGTGTCTCAGGACTTGGAGTTTCATGGTGTGATGCGTTTCTACTTTGAAGATCACGTTGAAGGAAACGTGGCCACGAAGTGTCTGCGTGTTTCCAGCAACTCTTCAACTAAAGAAGTCATCGAAACTCTGTCCGAGAAATTCAGGCCTGATATGAAGATGCTGACGACGAATTATTCTCTGTTTGAGATTCACGCCAGCAAAGGTAGAGACGCAAAAAGCTTTCAGAGTCTTTTATAAGATGAATCCACTTTGTAATATTAAATTATACAGTATTGATTCTTCAGTCAAGTTTAGATGATTCATTGAAAACATTTGAGCATATTCATGCCTGTTAGTCCTTACAGTCGGGGTTCACTTTAACATGTTATTCAAGAAACTACATATCATGTTGATGAGATGGAGGTCTTTGAACTCATATATCAAATATGATACTTTTGGCTTTATAGGGTTAAACAGACTAATATCTTTTCCATAACCAAAGGATGAGTCTTTCTCCATGGTTGTTTCAGAAATAAGAAGCTACTTTTCAGTAAACATAATTTATTAGAGCTGCTTAGTTTGAGACAGGGGGTTTAAAATCTTTGCTTAACTCTGCAGCTTTCTCTTTATGACACAAAAGCAGAATAACTAAAATACTTTGGCTGTTTTCCCTCTTTTTATTTTGTTGTAATAAGAGCGTAAACTGGATCTAGATGAGAAGCCTCTGGTTGTACAGTTACACTGGACCACGAACAGCAGAGAAGGACGTTTTGTGCTGAAGAGAGACAAAGAAAGCTCTGAGGTACCACACACACATTAAACCGTCTGTAGTTTCATTCTGCCCACACATCATCTCTTATATCTGAGCTTTTTTTTTTTTTTTTATGTGTTTAAAAAGGAAACCTGTCAAGAGAAGGAAAGAGGAGGCGTGATTCAAAACTTCAAGAGGACGCTGTCGAGAAAAGACAAGAAGAAAGAGAAGAACAAAAGTAAAACAGCTGACAAGCTTTCAGAGGATGAGGACGGGTAAGATTCATCTTTGTTTGCAGTGAAATGTTTTTTTTTCTGCAGTCTGCTGGCTTCAGGGCCTACCTAACTGTCAGAACAACGTCCACCTTTAAATCAAATATCCAGGTCAGCTGAATCCCTGCAGAACAACAATGAGACAAACATGCAGCAGAGGCAGAACGACCGGGGTACGTCATGTGAAAATATGGAAAATAAATGATAATGAACGAGAGCAGGACTCATTTACTTCTCATTAAAATCACAAAAATAGATGACGACTTCTCTTATAATTCATCCAGATCAAGCCGGGTTACCAGTCTTCATTCAATTCTCTGATTCATGTGAGTATGAAACAAGATGCTGGACTCTTTGTTATATTCTCCATCTCACCTTTATTCCCCATAATGCCCTCCTGCCCCCTGCTGGTGTGTTTGCATTACAGCTGAGGAAGCCTTCCTGTCTGCAGTCATAAATTACACCAACAGCTCCACAGTTCACTTCAAGCTCTCCCCGGCGTACGTCCTCTATGCCGCGGGACGCTTCGCTCTGCAGAGGCATCAACGACGAAGCTCTGCCCCGTCACAAAGTGTAACCGCCCTCACAAACAGAATGGTGGCCATGACGGCGAAGGTCATCCAGGCAAGACGTCGCAAGATTCCCTCCACGATATTAATGAGCCAATCAATTTTCTTTGAACGGCTCAGAAATCAAAGTGTTGGAGGTGTGTTATGTAACCGTGCGGCTAAATTTACCCTGCAGAGGCAGCAGACCATGGCCGGGGCGCTCGCTTTCTGGATGGCCAACACCTCTGAGCTCCTCAACTTCCTCAAACATGACAAAGAGCTCGGCTCGCTCACACAGCAGAGTCAGCACGATCTGTCCCACCTGGTGCACAAAGCTTACAGGTACAGAGGNCGCGGGACGCTTCGCTCTGCAGAGGCATCAACGACGAAGCTCTGCCCCGTCACAAAGTGTAACCGCCCTCACAAACAGAATGGTGGCCATGACGGCGAAGGTCATCCAGGCAAGACGTCGCAAGATTCCCTCCACGATATTAATGAGCCAATCAATTTTCTTTGAACGGCTCAGAAATCAAAGTGAACCTCCACACAATACATTGGCACGCCGATTTAAATGGGACGTCTCCGTCGTCTGGTACCGGCCCCGCGAGCGAAAGACCTACCGGTTGTGGAGACTCGAGGAGTTGAAGGAGTTTGTACTGTTTCTCGAGCCGAGCGAGTGTGTCGTCTCAGTCGTGCTAGACAGGGTGGACCACGTGTTTCGAATGTCCATGTCTCCATTCACCACCAAAAACATGACATCACAAATACAGCTCAAGTCTTATTTTGCTCTGGTTTGGTCAACTCAAGTTTGAAATGTTTACTTTAGGAGCAAATACATGTTACAGGTTTGGTGTCCAGCTCCAATAATACAAATGTAGGTAGAGATGTGAGATTTTCTCAGTTTAAAGGGACAGTGAGGACTTTCTGAGTAATCATGAAAAAGTCTCATCTTTAGATATTTGCCTGATCATAATCCACAACTAAAAGTGAGGTTAAAAGCTCTAATATAGGTTTCTATAAAAGCCTTTTTCAGCCTCCCAAACCTGGCAGGCCAGCTGGCATGCTAAAGGCTAAACCAAAGCTTGAGGCTACAATACAAGCTAAAGTTGATGCACAGGCTAACTTCTCAAACACAGGGGTAAAGGTAAAAACACAGACTAAAGGCTTAAACATGAACTAAAGGCTAAATCACAGGCTAAAGGCTAAAACACAGACTGAAGGCTAAATCATAGGCTTAAAGCTTAAACATGAACACAAGCTAAGAGCTTAAACATGAACTAAAGGCTAAAACACAGGCTAAAGGCTAAAACACAGGCTTAAAGCGTAAACACAGGCTAAAAGCTTAAACATGAACTTAAGGCTAAAACACAGGCTAAAGGCTAAATCACAGGCTGAAAGCTTAAACACAAGCTAAAAGCTTAAATATGAACTAGGGGCTAAAACAAGGACTAAGGGCTAAATCACAGGCTTAAAGCTTAAACACAAGCTAAAAGCTTAAACATGAACTAAAGGCTAAAACACAGGCTAAAGGCTAAATCACGGGCTAAAAGCTTAAACATGAGCTAAAGGCTAAATCCCAGGCTAAAGGCTAAATCACAGGCTAAAGGCTTAAACATGAACTAATGGCTAAAACACAGGCTAAAGGCTTTAACACAGGCTAAAGGCTTAAACACAGGCTAAAGGCTAAATCACAGGCTAAAGGCTTTAACACAGGCTAAAGGCTAAATGTGTCCGATTTCCGAATTTGTGTCCGATTTCCGATTTAGTGTCCGATTTCCGAATTTGTGTCCGATTTCCGAAAATCACAGGCTAAAGGCTTAAACACAGGCTAAAGGCTTAAACACAGGCTAAAGGCTCAATCACAGGCTAAAGGCTAAATCACAGGCTAAAGGCTAAAACACAGACTAAAGGCTAAAACACAGGCTAAAGGCTAAAACAGGCTAAATGCTAAAACACGGGCTAAAAGCTTAAACACAAGCTTAATGCTTTAAAGATAAAAACATATAGTTAAAAAAGATCTGCTCTCCTTCAATATTCAGAACAAACTGAAATAAACAAATGCTGTTGTTTATCCTAACAGTGGGAGCAAGGGATTATGGGAAGTGGAGTCTTTTTCATCACAATTTTTGCAGTTTTCTAAAATGTTTTGTTTTATTCCCTCAGTTTCCTGCTGCAGTGTTTGCAGAATGAGCTGAGGAAGCATTTGCCAACTTTCCTGATTGATCCTGAGCGATACGGCAGATTGCCCGCTGGTATAGGTGAATGTTCCAACACCACGTCACTAAAAGCTTTCTGGGAAACAGTTTGACCTGAGTTCAGAGACGTTATTCTTGTCTTTCGCAGAGATGGTGCTCAACACCCTGATGAACACCATGTCTCTTCTACGCCGCAGTCGGGTCAACCCCGCCCTCACCATCCAGATCTTCTCCCAGCTCTTCCACTTCATCAGCGCCTGGCTCTTTAATCAGCTGATGAACCACGAGGCCAAAACTCCAGGTCTGCGCTCCCACTACTGGGGCGCCGCTCTCCGCCAGAGGCTCACCGCCATCGAGGCCTGGGCGGAGCGGCAGGGCCTGGAGCTGGCGGCGGACTGCCACCTTGGACACATCATCCAGGTAAATTCACATCAAACAAAAACAGGTTCTTCTTCTTTTCACTCCTGACATCTTTTCACACATGCAACAAAAAGAGGGTCTAAAAACATATTTTTAAAAAGTTCTTTGAAAATGGATAAAAACATATTTCTGAGTGAAGAATTAAGTTTTCTAACAGATTTCAGTAGTTGACCAACATTTCAAAGTTTTTAGGTTCATTATTTTTTAGTATTTTTAATTTGAGCACCCAAAAATGTCAGGTGGTGCAACCAAATATATGAAAATATATTTATATGTTCCTGTTATTTTTTCTGTGTGAAATTATTGGCAAGTATCTCTCAAGTGTCTGTAGTGACTCATACATTTTCATTTTGTGTGTTTCATTTCTTTTATTTGTGAATAAGATAAATAATTTGATGTTAAAATAACATTNAAAAAACCTTTTTTATCAGTATTTCAGAGAAATCTACAAACTTTTCCACTTGGTCACAAATGTCATTTGGGCTCCTCTGGCTGATGCAGTTTCCTGTTTCCTGTTTTATTCTCTTCACTTTAAAATAAAAGTCTAATGTTACGGTTGCACCACCCTGACATTTGACAAGGTGAAAATTACGGGACAAAAGTTTTTAAATTTCTCAACAGCTTTAAAATTCTTTTTATTTGCAAAGAATGTTTTATTTAAAAAGGTTCAAGCATAAAATAATGCCACTGTATTTTTAATTTCCATTTACAATAACTGACATTCAATTTTTAGAGGTTAATTACTGTGGATACTTGTCAGGACGGTTGCACCACCTGACATTTTTGGGGTTTGAGGAACCAAAACACAAAAAAACATGTTATATTTTAATAGTTTAAAGATGTGTTCAAATAACACAGGTTTCATAGAATAAAGAAATACATGTGATGAAATACTCAATTCATGATGGAAGGAAATATTACACTCGGACACAAAAAAAGGGGACGTCATGTCATTGACCCATTACTTTGTTCAAGATGTTAAAAAATACCACGTCTGGCTGTTTCCAGGCAACCACGCTCCTGACCATGAACAAGTACTCGATGCAAGGCGCGAAGGACGTCCAGAATACCTGTTATAAGCTGAACTCACTGCAGCTGAAGACTTTACTCGCTGGTTACCTGTACGCAACAAATGAGCCACACATCCCCCAAGTAAGTATCTATTTCTTTCATTTTTATGCATTTTTTTCTCTGTGCTGTTGTTTTTTGTGATGAATCCTGAAGATTGACTTTTGCTTTAAATCTCTTAATGAAATAAATAAAAGAAAACATGTGACAGTAGCAGTGCCAAGCCTCACAGTGAGTAAATATTCAGAGGGTGACTTCATGAATGGCCTGGGTGCAAGATTAAAGTGAAATACAACACTGACCTCTAGTGGTGCCCGGGTTCAACATCTTCATCAAAATCTCCAATCTGGTAACAAACATGCCACAAAACCACAAGTTAAAAACATTAATACTCCAACAAATGTAAGAATACATTATTTTAAAACCACAAAGACCCAAAACTGTATAAAAGGTTATTAAAAGCGTGCAAAAATCGAACACAATGACAAAATCTTGTCGTCAATTTTTGAACATTTTGGTTTTAGTAGCAAAATAGGAGCTTGACAATAAGAAGTTCAATATCCAAACACCATTTGTATGTTTATACAATTATTAATTCAGAAACAAAATTATAACATGCAAATAAAATAACCATATTTTGTCATTTTTGAAAATGTAAAAGGTGAATTAGTGATTTGAAACTTTCTTTTTTCTTTTGATTCAATGCAAAATTGCAAAGTGTCTTTGTTCTAACTCTCTGTTTGCTTAGTGTTATTCTTTTACATTTTTCAAATTAAAAATTATCATTCATTCATTCATTCATGTGTACACCATATGTAAATGGCTATTCTGATTGACTGTGTAGACTATGTTATGTATAATATAAAAAGACAATTGAGAAGTGGATAAAATATAATAGCAGTAAAAGAAATACGGTAATGAAATTAAATTTAAGATAGATAAACATTAGTGAGTACATCATTGAATATGTCTTGCACTAATAATGATATTGAGGGCAATGATACCTGTACGTGCAGCCTATAAATTTACAAAAAACTTATAATTATTATGATTCCTATTCTCATAAAAGTGCCCATAAGTGTAAAGGGAATAAAACAATTAAAATCTTGTTGTTAGTTTTAGTTATACCCATAAATCTTAGATTTTCATTCACAATGAAGTGCTTCCATTTTTCAAAATAAAAATTAAATACTTAAGAACAAATCTCTAAGTAGCTTTTCGGTAGCTTTAACAGTGAAATACAGGTCAATGAGGTGACGTCCCCTTTTTTTGTGTCTGAGTGCAATATTTCCTTCCATCATGAATTGAGTATTTCATCACATGTATTTCTTTATTCTATGAAACCTGTGTTATTTGAACACATCTTTAAACTATTAAATTATAACATGTTTTTTTGTGTTTTGGTTCCTCAAACCCCCAAAATGTCAGGTGGTGCAACCGTCCTGACAAGTATCCACAGTAATTAAACTCTAAAAATTGAATGTCAGTTATTGTAAATGGAAATTAAAAATACAGTGGCATTATTTTATGCTTGAACCTTTTTAAATAAAACATTCTTTGCAAATAAAAAGAATTTTAAAGCTGTTGAGAAATGTAAAAAACTTTTGTCCCGTAATTTTCACCTTGTCAAATGTCAGGGTGGTGCAACCGTAACATTAGACTTTTATTTTAAAGTGAAGAGAATAAAACAGGAAAAAGGAAACTGCATCAGCCAGAGGAGCCCAAATGACATTTGTGACCAAGTGGAAAAGTTTGTAGATTTCTCTGAAATACTGATAAAAAAGGTTTTTTCACTTCATTGGTGACTGGAACAATTTCCATGTCAGGTGGTACAACCAATGTAACAATGTGAAATGTTATTTTAACATCAAATTATTTATCTTATTCACAAATAAAAGAAATGAAACAGACAAAATGAAAATGTATGAGTCACTCCAGACACTTGAGAGATACTTGCCAATAATTTCACACAGAAAAAATAACAGGAACATATAAATATATTTTCATATATTTGGTTGCGCCACCTGACATTTTTTGGTGCTCAAATTAAAAATACTAAAAAATAATGAACCTAAAAACTTTGAAATGTTGGTCAACTACTGAAATCTGTTAGAAAACATAATTCTTCACTCAGAAATATGTTGAACTTTTTAAAAATACGGTTTTAGACCCTCTTTTTGTCATTGACCCAAACACGTTGTGATATCTAAATAATGTCCTTATCAACTTTAGAGCTGTTCGTTGTGAAAACCAACAATACTACACAGAACTTTAGCTAGTTTCTAATAAATAAAAAATAATCGCAGAAAACTCAAATATGATTTTATGATTCCAAGAAAAAGCCTCCTAACACATCACTTTGTTTGAAGAAAATGTTCCATTGAAATAAATCACAACAGGCTAATGGCAGCTTTTCTTAACTCTTCTCTTGTCAAATTTTGACGTTAGGAGGTAGAAAACGGTAAAAACTCACCTTCTTAGAAACATAATCAAGTTTCCAGGATAAAATGGGCTGGAAAACAACTTTCTGAGTCCAAAATCTCAACTTCCTTTGTTTGACCACGAGGGATGAACAACAGGTGTCTCGCGCGCGGCGGTGGGCGGGGAATTTCCCGCCTTAACTGAAGAGTAAAAAAAAGAAACAGCGTAGCTTCGTTGGTAGCTAGCTTAGCTTAAAAAAAATAGCATTATGTACTTGATGGCATGGTGTTGATGCAGTAAAACATTAAAGTTGAACTCATTTTAACAAAAAATAGCTGGTACTACTGCTAATGGTGGCTAACTTTAGGGTGACCATATTCTGTTTCTCTGAAAAGAGGACACCCCCCACCCCAACCCTTTTTAGGGGTAAACGCACCCAGTCCCCCGAAAGACACGAAGATTGAGTCAATTTGTTTATAAGACTTAAGGGGTCTTTTCTTGTGAAATGGACCTATATGACTCTTTATCGGGTTTTGTGAGTGTTTTTCAACGAAATACTTATGATATAAATAGTTAAATTTCGTTAAGAGGATTTGTTATATTAGTCAGTGTATGTTTAATGGCATGTTCTAGTCTTTAATAGTTATTGACTCAAGTTCTGTAAGAACACAAGTATTCAGATGTTTAACAAAATAAAAAATAATCATCGCTCTTAAGTCTGACACTTACACCTTAGTTAGGAAAAGTGAGGTAGAGAACCATTCTTCAAGATAACCTCCCAATTATCAGTTACGTAAAAATAGAAATAGTGCCCCAAAATATTGAACAAAAAGAAAAAAGAGAGGTAGCCTATTCTTGAATGTTTTGTTGTGGTGATATGGGCTTGCAGATCGTTGTAACCATTATTAGCCACAGAGACATAAGTTCCAGCTTTGCAGACTGTACATTCTGCCTCCAATTTGTCACGACCCGGACGAAAACAGGGGAACTTTTTTCACATGTCATCAGTGAAATGACATTTGTGTTTCGGCATTTTCTTTCTGTTCGAGTGTTCTCTCGCAGTCTGCCTACCTGCCTGTCAGCCTGCGAGTGAGTGAGTGAGTGTGAAGCGCCTCTGTACTGATTTTTGAATGAATGAAAACATGTTCCGGGGTTCGGCTCAAACTCCACCTCTCAGAGCGTGTTTCTAAAGGAACCACTCAACGTGAATGATAAATACACTGGTCTGTGACGCACTCAACCTAGGCTCAAAAACCCGGACATTTGAAGGACTTTATAAACCCCAAGCAGACAGGCCGGACAGCCTCTTAAAAGAGGACATGTCCGGGCAAAAGAGGACGCATGGTCACCCTATATTAAAAGTATCAATAGTTTTTACTTTAGCCCAGTGGTTCCCAACCTTTTTCAACTCAGGGCCCACTTTTACGTTTCAAAAATGTTTGTGGCCCACCTCCAACCCGATAAATACAGGGGATATAAAATGCCCCAATGACCCACAATGTAACAGATTCTGAGCCCAAAACAAAATAACTTTATGCCAAATAAGCAACAATTTGTTACAGTTTGAGTCATTTTTTAAGTTTTGGGCTCTGCACTATGGTAACATTTTGAACACGTTATTACATTTCAGGTTTTATTACATATTGTGTCATGGTTATGTTTTGGGTCATGTTACCTACTGGCCACTAACACACCTTCTCGACTTTGTATACATGAATAGTTGAGCATTTTTAATATCCTGACTGAGTTTGTAACTGAGTTTTAACATTTAAAATATTCTGTTTGTTTGTATCTTTATTTATTTATTTGTATCTTGTATCTTTATATTATTACACTCCACTAAAATCAGACTATTTTGGAAATGATTTGGAGGCCCACTTGCAATACTTTCAAGACCCACCAGGGGGCCGCGGACCACAGGTTGGGAACCACTGCTTTAGCCACTGTGCACCACAGAGTTGAACCACCTACTAAAACAAGTAATATCAATATTTTAATCAAATGATAGGGATATGACTAGTTTTTCAAATACTTAAAATCTAACACAATTAAATACCAATTAAAGTATTTACATGTGAACTTTATTTCTTGTCTGCAAACCATTATCTCTCTAGTTTAACATCTATATAAAGTCTCAGTTTGCTGAATTAGCTTTGTTTTTGAGACATATTATTTTTGCTTTTTTTTCCCAAGCAAAACTGAAAGGACAAAAACAAATAAAATGTAAGAGAATGAAGGCAAAAATGTATTTGAAGGAAAGATTTGCTTTTTGTTTTGGAAACTGGTGGCACAAAATTAAATTTTGTACTCATAATTGTGACTCAAATAAAAGATTCATTTATTCATTTGAGCATTTTCAAAGTTGAAATAAGCTAAGATATTAAATAGAAATAAGATTGTGAATGGTTAAAATTGATAAAATGCAATCAGTAAGACGAAAATAAATAAAAGGGAAAGAATGAGAGTTGAGTAGAACTAAATAAATGAAAGCATTAAAAATACAAAGTTGATACAAAAATACAATAAATGAGAGAAATTAGACAATATGAGATTAAACAAAATAAAAGCATTTAGTTTAGTTTAGTTTAGTTTAGTTTATTCACACACATCAACCTTGGCGAGCGCTGATACACATACATATACATATACATATACACATACACATACATATGCATATACATATGTACAATAGTTGTCACAGTGGATGTGTGGAAAGGGTGACCCCAAAGAAGCTATTTAAAGCTTGTAGCAGTCACAAAATTGTAAAAACCCTACATAATACAGATTAAGACATGTTGAAAAAGGACAATAATGACAACATAAGATACTGCTATGTACTGGATAAAATGCAATAAGATCCAAGATACAAGAATTGCCCTTGATATTGGTTTAAATAAATAAATAAAAACTTTCCTGAACTTCACTTTTTCATCTCTCCATGGGGTCACTGCTCTCAGTCGTCCTCAGAGTTTTGTTGAGGAACACAGCGAGCAGATTGAATGTCCTCCTCCCTGAAGCTTTGTCTCAGAATGACAAACGCCAAATCCATACAGGAGAACGACCTTTTCCTGAAATGTATCCTCTGTCTCATCCACTTGTCATCCCCGCTGCAGGATTTGATCGATGCTGTAGTGACGGCGGCTGAGGCCTCGGCTGATAACCTGATTGGGAGCGAAGGACGGGACGTCCAGCTGGAGGAAAGCCTCGACCTCCACCTGCCCTTCCTGCTGCCGGAGGGAGGATACTCCTGTGACACCGTCAGAGGAATCCCTCAGGGCTTCAGGGAGTTTTTGGAGCCCATCTGCCAGAAAGGTCCTCAATTTTTAACACTCTTAAAGATGACTTAAAGTATTAGATTAAAGTGCAATATAACCTGCTGCAATATTCTGATCGCAGTATTTCTTTAACCTGAAATGTGTCAGATTACCAGGTACAGTTTTTTTGCAGTAGATGTTTTATTCTCTACAACCCTAAACTTGCCCCTGCTCAACCAAAGAGCAAAGTTGTCAGAAACAACCTGAAAAAACTATATATCAGGGGTGGCGTTGGTTCACAGAACATGTGATGGGAGTGCACATTCAAACACAGAATCCAAAGCCGCTTCACAGGTTTATTGTCAGTTCGTCTTTAGTTTGAGACAGATGGATTCGGATGATTTTGTCTAAACAAAAGTACAAAGGGAATATTAGCATGCTACATAAATCTATACAAAGGAATGAATAAATAATAATAACGGCATAACTTACTTTAGCATGCATCAATCCACCTGTGATTAAACAACTTCTATTTGGTTGGGTCACTTCTATACTACAAAGGCAAACAGATAAAACAAACATCTGAGCACATCATTTTACTCAGTTCTTAACATAATTCAGTCCATTTATTCCTTTTCCACTCACATGGTGTCTTTCTTTGTTCTGCTGCTGGTTTGGAGGGAAAAAGAGGGAGGCGGAGGCAAACCGGGTGGAGTTTTATAGACTTTGGTGGGTGTGGTTAGGTTTGATTGACGGGAGAAGCCATTTTGATTGTAGCTGGTTAAAGGTGGAGGATTTGGGATTTAACACAACCCCTGTAAAAGAAACAATCTAAGTGATGAAAAGTGGCAAAAACAGCAAGAGGTAGAAAAGTAGTGGAAGTAAAACAAGTTTAGGGTGGCAAAATGGTCAAAAAGCAAGAAAAAATGGCAACAAAATTTGGAGAAAACTTGGAAAATTATCAGAAAGAAGCAAAAAAAAAATTGACCAAAAGTGGAGAAAAGAGTGAAAAGGGGACTAAAATGGGAAAAAAGTAGGGAGTGAAAGTAAAACAAGTTCAGGGTGGTAAAAAGGTCAAAAAGCACGGAAAAAAATTAATGGTAACAAAAGTGGGAGAAAACTTGGAAAAAAGTCAGAAAGTAGCAAAAAAAGAAAAAAGGGACCAAAAGTGGAAAAAAAGAGTACGGAGCCCCCTAAGGGTCACGGTGAGTTTTTTTGGAGGGGGATACCTTTTTGTCTTCAGATCCTCCTGATTCATGTTTTCAGTTTCACTCAGGTGCAGAGAATGGATCCAGAAAAGTTAGAAAGATAGAGATTCAATATGATAATATAAAACGATCAATAACTCATCATTAGAGCATTTCAGAAACAACACCGTCACGTCTCTGCAGTCACAGCAATGTTGACTGAGAGATACAATTGTAATTTTCTCTAAACGAGTCGTTGCTTTGCGCTGGGAAACCTACATTGGCTGCAACACAGAGGCAGCTGGTGCTGGGACGTTCAAAGACCGTCTGCAAATTGCAACATGGAAACAACACAAAAAGGTATCATGAGGGAACGCAAAAGTCTTCCCCCCCAAATAAAAACTCACCGTGACCCTTAGGGGACTCCGTAAAAGAGTGAAAAGTGACTACAATAGCCGAAAGTAAGTTGTCGAAGTAAAACAAATGGTGCAAAAGCAAGAAAAAATGGCAAAAATTGGGAGAATACTTTGAAAATAATCAGAAAGTGGCAAAAAATGAAAAGGAAGAGTGAAAAAGTGACAAAAATGGGCAAAAAGTAAGTTGTGGAAGTCGAACAAGATTAGGGTGGTAAAGTGGTCAAAAAGCAAGAAAAATTGGCAACAAAATTGGGAAAAAAATTGGGAAATTGTCAGAAAGTAGCAAAAAGTGGAGCAAAAGTGGAGTGAAAAGTGACTAAAATGGGCAAAAAGTAGAAAAGCAGCGGGAGTTAAGCAGGTTAAGGGTGGCAAAATGGTCAAAAAGCATGAGATTGAGCATGAGAATTGAAAAATAATCACACAATAAATCGCAATTGCAAATTAGGGAAAAATAAACTTAATTAGGATATTTTTGCAAATTATTCAGCCTTAACTTAAAGCACCAGTTATGTTTTATAACTAAAATCTCCTTTTAGGTCTCTGCTCTTTAACATCCCAGTCAAACTCTAAAGGAAACTGGACCGTGTTCTTCAGGGAGCTGAACTCCTCTGCTGACAGAACTTACCTGGTAAACTCAAGCACACTCAATATGTAAAAAATACACATAAAAAAACCCAACACCATATCAAAACAATAAAATTTATTCCATTTTCCTCTCCAGACGGCACACAGAGAGCCAGATGTTGTGAGCATCACTCTGAACAAACCTCTGAACAGCGGGATGGGCGTCAGCATCGTGGCTGCGAAGGTGACTGGACTTTTTATGGCAGCTCTGATTCAAAAAAGCTGAATTTAATACCCATTAATACGACATTAATTTAACTTTCTTTCCACAGGGAGCAGGCCAGGGTAACCTCGGCATTTACATCAAATCAATTGTGAAAGGAGGACCAGCTGAAATGGTGAGACGTTATATTCTTTTCAGCTTCCACTTCAGTGTCATGAATTATTTGTATAGACTAAAACAAGAGGATTATTTGTGTTTCTACATTTTGCAGAACGGCAGGTTGACAGCTGGAGATCAGCTGCTCAGTGTGGACGGTCAGAGTTTGGTCGGCATCAGCCAAGAAAGGTATTTATCACATTTTAAGCATTTCAAATAAATTATGCACACATTTAAAATCCACCTATCATCTCTGGCTGTTTGAAATTCATGATAATAAACTTGTGATTGTACTTTTTCATTAGTATAAAACCTCTGCTGTTATTTCTGTTCATTTTTATTGAATGTTATTGGCCCAAAATGCTTAAAACTTAGATAGAAAACTTACTTTATATGAAATAAAAGCAAGCATTGACCAGTTTGTGAGTATTTTGGGAGTCTGGAGTCTCAAAACTCAGACAACCCTTTGGCAAAAATGGTCTCAGTTGAATTAATGTGAGCCTAATACACCTGAAGATTCAAAAGAATTTCTTATTCCAAGATATTAGAATACATAAATTGCGCCTGAATTGAGCAGCTTGTCAAGATTCTTGAAAAAAAAAAAGTCTTAATACAAGAAACTAAACAAGTTTAATAATCCAGGTGCCTTTTTTGTCACTTAATAACCTGAGAAATGAGAATTTTTTTCTGGACTTGTAGGTAAATGTGGCTCATTATAAGAACAATTTTTACCTAAAATAACACAAACCCTGACATATATCTAATTCTTTTTCTAGTGATCACCTCTCAGATGAAGTTACGTTTATGAAAAGTAAACAAAAAGTTAGCTTTATCAACTCAAAGTGTTTATGGGTCAATGACAAAAAGAGGGTCTAAAGACGTATTTTTAAAAAGTTCTTTGAAAATGGATAAAAACATATTTCTGAGAGAAGAATTATGTTTTCTAACAGATTTCAGTAGTTGACCAACATTTCAAAGATTTTAGGTTCATTATTTTTTAGTATTTTTAATTTGAGCACCCAAAAATGTCAGGTGGCGCAACCAAATATATGAAAATATATTTATATGTTCCTGTTATTTTTTCTGTGTGAAATTATTGGCAAGTATCTCTCAAGTGTCTGTAGTGACTCATACATTTTCATTTTGTGTGTTTCATTTCTTTTATTTGTGAATAAGATAAATAATTTGATGTTAAAATAACATTTCACATTATTACATTGGTTGTTCCACCTGACATGGAAATTGTTCCAGTCACCAATGAAGTGAAAAAACCTTTTTTATCAGTATTTCAGAGAAATCTACAAACTTTTCCACTTGGTCACAAATGTCATTTGGGCTCCTCTGGCTGATGCAGTTTCCTGTTTCCTGTTTTATTCTCTTCACTTTAAAATAAAAGTCTAATGTTACGGTTGCACCACCATGACATTTGACAAGGTGAAAATTACGGGACAAAAGTTTTTAAAATTTCTCAACAGCTTTAAAATTATTTTTATTTGCAAAGAATGTTTTATTTAAAAAGGTTCAAGCATAAAATAATGCCACTGTAGTTTTAATTTCCATTTGCAATAACTGACATTCAATTTTTAGAGTTTAATTACTGTGGATACTTGTCAGGACAAAACACAAAACACAAAAAAACATGTTATATTTTAATAGTTTAAAGATGTGTTTAAATAACACAGGTTTCATAGAATAAAGAAATACATGTGATGAAATACTCAATTCATGATGGAAGGAAATATTGCACTCGGACACAAAAAAGGGACGTCACGTCATTGACCCTTAAATCTGTTTGTAATCTTATTTCAGAGCAGCAGCGATCATGATGCAAACCGGTCCTGTCGTCACTTTACAAGTTGTAAAGTTTGGAGCGAGTTTTCACGGTTTGGGAGCTTTACTGAGCGACTCCACCTCAGAGCAAACTCCAGGTAAATAAAACAAAATCATCATTTTTCTGTCACCGTCTGCTCCTCTAAGCTTAATTTAACCCTCTTTCTCTCCTTTAGAGGACGTAATCTACGCTGTTCCCAACTATAAAACACCTGAGCTGCTCAGCGTCGTTGATCCTGGAGCTTCACAGACGCTGCACAGAAACAACAAACAGAGAAAAGAGCAGATGATGCAGAGAAACAGGCAACTTTACCGCTCTAACCCCAACATGACCAGCGGTAACTGCTCTTTTAGTTCACATTACACATCAACTTTAACTGCACCGAGGCAAATCACTGAAGGTGTTTGTTTCTCATCGTTTTATCAGGTTATATCTCTGGAGATGGAGATGAAAACACTGATGGAAAAGTGCAAAACTTTGCTGCTGTGTCCAGTATCAACCTCTGTACCAGTGATGTGAGATGATTTAATTAATTCCTATCCCATCCATTTAAAATGAGTTGAAAAGACATATAAAAAATGTATTTTATTGTATCAATGTTTCATTACAATTTTCAAAGAAAATGTTTTTCTATTTAGACCAATACGGTAAAGTTAATTTTGTTTTTGTCCTCAGACGTATCAAAGAGGATACCTGACGCTCCCGACGCCTAAATCTCAGGACAAGAATATTTCTGAATCTGTTCGACCGCAGCAAACGCTCAGAGTGTCGTTGGTTCCTTTAGACGGACACAGATCGAGCAAAAGGACGTTTATGGTGAGTCTGAGTAAAAACTGAAGTTACTGCAAAAATACTGGAGTACAACAAAGGATAGGGCCATGCAAAAAAAAGAACAAAAAAACAGGGAAACTTATGAGATTAAGCTCATAATCTTACAAGAATGAAGTCATAAAATTGTGAGAACAAAGTTGTAAACTTACGAGATAAAAGTTGTAAACTTACAAAAATAAAGTCATAAACCTACAAGATTAAAGTCTTAAAAACTTTTAGAAAAATGTCGTGAACTTATGAGAACAAAGTCATACAGCTACAACATTAAAGTCATAAAAACTTGAGAGAAAAAAGTTGGAAACTTATGAGAATAAAGTCATGAACCAAAGAGAATCAAGTCGTCAACTTGCAAGAAAAAAAGTCGTAAACTTGCGAGAATAAAGTCAAAAACCCCAAAGAACAAAGTCTTAATAAAAACTACAAGAATAAAGTTGTAAACTTACAAGAAAAAAAAGTTATGACCTTTTTTAGAACAAAGTCGTAAACCTACAACATTAAAGTCATAAAAACTTGTGAGAAAAAAAAGTTGGAAACTTATGAAAATAAAGTCATGAACTAAGGAGGAAAAAGTTTTATACATATGAGAATTAAGTCGTCAACTTTCGAGAAAAATAGTCGTAAACTTACGAGAACAAAGTCAAAAACCCACAAGAATGAAGTCTTAAAAACTACAAAACTAAAGTTGTAAACTTACAAGAAAAAAGGTCATGAACTTTTGAGAACGAAGTTGTAAACCCACGAGATAAAAGTCATAAACTTACGAGAATTAAGTTGTCAACTTTCAGAAACAAAGTCATAAACTTATTAGAAAAAAGTCACAAACAAATGAGAATAAAGTCAAAACCTACAAATTAAACTCTTCAAAACTACCAGAATAAGGTTGTATACTTACAAGAAAAAAGGTCATGAACTTTTGAGAACAAAGTCTTGAACCTACAAGATTAAAGTCAAAATTTTATGAGAAGTAAAGTCTTTACTTAATAGAATGATTTTGTGCGCATGAGTCAACCACACGGGCCGCCTGTCGTTGCGCATCTTTTTTCCCCAACTTTTTTGTACTTTATGACTAAATTTTTCTCTATCTTTATTGCTCTATTTTTGCCAGCAAGCAATTACAGCTGTGCCCTCTTGATCCTACGACTTTATTCTTGTAAGTTTACGACTTAGATCTTGTAAGTGTACGACTTTATTCTTGTAAGTTTACGACTTAGATCTTGTAAGTTTACGACTTTAGTCTTGTAATTTGTACGACTTTTTTCTTGTAAGTTTACAACTTAGATCTTGTAAGTGTACGACTTTTTTCTTGTAAGTTTACAACTTAGATCTTGTAAGTGTACGACTTTATTCTTGTAAGTTTACGACTTAGATCTTGTAAGTTTACGACTTTAGTCTTGTAATTTGTACGACTTTTTTCTTGTAAGTTTACAACTTTATTCTTGTAAGTGTATGACTTAGATCTTGTAAGTTTACAACTTTAATCTTGTAAGTTTACGACTTTATTCTTGTAAGTGTACGACTTTATTCTTGTTAGTGTACGACTTTATTCTTGTAAGTGTACGACTTTATTCTTGTAAGTTTACGACTTTATTCTTGTAAGTTTACGAATTTATTCTTGTAAGTGTACGACTTAGATCTTGTAAGTGTACTTTGTTTTTTTAGTACTCAGTCGAACTGTTGCAATGATAATGTCCGTTTTTCTCTTTTTAGCGCCAAGCGTTGTCTCAGGAGAACTTGTGCGTGGACAGTGGAGGCCCCCTGCTGGACAAACAGAGAGAGCAGCACGCGAAGAAAACCACGAGCTACTACTCCTCTTTCCCGCTTCGCTCCAGTGTTTCCACTCATGACATCCTCTCTGAAAGTCTTTCTCCCATAAAACCGAGCAGCGCTGGAGTTTGGAGAACTCCTTTCTCGCAACATCCAACGCCGACGCCTTCGATTCAGCCGATTCGCATCGACATCCCTGTGACCAGAGTTATAAACACACACATGAATCCTCCTCTCACGACTTTCCAGAGCTCCTCGTCTCTGCTGGCTCTGAAGATGAGTCAGACTCTGAAAGTGAACGGGAAAAGTCCAGTTCATAATATTTGTCCCATCCCTGCGATGAAGAAGCTTCCTCAGGCGCAGAGATGCAGCTCAAACTCAGACCCAGGGTCGAAACCTCAGGTCAGCATCCCTCCAACCAAACACGTCTCCTTCCAGGAACCTCCGGCTCCGGACCCGTGGAGGAGGGAGGTGCAGGAGAAGCTGGAGAAGCAGCAGAGGCTCCGGGCGGTGGAGCTGCTGCAGCAGGAGGCGCAGGAGCTGCAGGGGAAAGTGAAACGGTCGGAGGAGGAGAACGAGCGTCTGAGGAAACTCAGTCTGGAGTGTCAGTTTCAGAAAAGGCTGCGAGAGATTCAGCAAAGAGCCGAAGAAAACGAGGAAGAGGAGGAGGAAGACGAGGATTTGGACATGATGGTGACGATTCAGCAGCTGGAGGAGAGGACGCAGGCCAGGCGCAACAACCACGTGAGTTTGAGGGAATGTGAGGGTGTCAAATGCATTCTGGGAAAGCAAGTAGAGATCAAGCAAGTGTTCAAGATTTAAAAACACAAAAACCAAACCTGAGAAATTCACTCCTTTATTTCAATATATGGGTCAATGACAAAAAGAGGGTCTCAAAACTTATTTTTTAAAAGTTCTTTGAAAATGGATAAAAACATATTTCAGAGAGAAGAATTATGTTTTCTAACAGATTTCAGTAGTTGACCAACATTTCAAAGTTTTTAGGTTCATTATTTTTTAGTGTTTTTAATTTGAGCACCCAAAAATGTCAGGTGGCGCAACCAAATATATGAAAATATATTTATATGTTCCTGTTATTTTTTCTGTGTGAAATTATTGGCAAGTATCTCTCAAGTGTCTGTAGTGACTCATACATTTTCATTTTGTGTGTTTCATTTCTTTTATTTGTGAATAAGATAAATAATTTGATGTTAAAATAACATTTCACATTATTACNCATTATTACATTGGTTGTACCACCTGACATGGAAATTGTTCCAGTCACCAATGAAGTGAAAAAACCTTTTTTATCAGTATTTCAGAGAAATCTACAAACTTTTCCACTTGGTCACAAATGTCATTTGGGCTCCTCTGGCTGATGCAGTTTCCTGTTTCCTGTTTTATTCTCTTCACTTTAAAATAAAAGTCTAATGTTACGGTTGCACCACCCTGACATTTGACAAGGTGAAAATTACGGGACAAAAGTTTTTTACATTTCTTAACAGCTTTAAAATTCTTTTTATTTGCAAATAATGTTTTATTTAAAAAGGGTCAAGCATAAAATAATGCCACTGTATTTTTAATTTCTATTTACAATAACTGATAATCAATTTTTAGAGTTTAATTACTGTGGATACTTGTCAGGACGGTTGCACCACCTGACATTTTGGGGGTTTGAGGAACCAAAACACAAAAAAACATGTTATATTTTAATAGTTTAAAGATGTGTTCAAATAACACAGGTTTCATAGAATAAAGAAATACATGTGATGAAATACTCAATTCATGATGGAAGGAAATATTGCACTCAGACACAAATTGTAGTTAAAGGTTATGAAAAAAGTGTTTATGACTCTACTGTGTTACATTTGGGCATTTTATTTATTAATCTAATATTTAATGGAGTTAATTGACTGTTTTCAGAATCGGAGAAGCTCTGCTGGAAGCATCAACTCTGAACTAAAGGAGCCAGAAAAAACTCACCTGTCTGAGAGGAAAGAAAAGACAAACACAGGTAAAAGTTTCCAACCAAATCAAACCATCTTCTGATTCCAGTTTATTCACAAGATTTTACACATGAGGCAGTTTTTCAGTGCACATTTTAACACTTTTATGTCGTAAGCAGATCAAAGAGCGAGGGGGCGGAGTCAAAACATCGACAAAGAGACGACGACAGAGTGAGTTTTAGTTTTTAGAGACAAACACTGAAATTCATGCAACACTTTTCCAAAGATCCCTGAGTCAAACAAACATGCAGATTTCACTCCACATGATAAATATATAAGTATATTTTAAGAAGCAGAGGCTTGTAGTTTGTGTCCCAAAAGTTTTCTCCCTTTCGTTCAAGTTTTTCCTGCAAACGTTTGGTTTGTTTTCCCAGGAACCAGGAGGAGAAAATCAGGAGGGCGTCAGCTCCGGAGAAACTCACCTTCAAGGAGCGACAGCGTCTTTTTTCACTGGCGTCAAGTGCGTAAAGGAAAATACAACAAGAACAACAATATATATGTGTGCAACTACAGGAAAAAAACACACAAAACACGAAGAAGCAGCAGCGAGAGAAAACACAGGAGGAGTTAAAGGAATCAGAAAATTTTCATCTGTTGTATCTTGACGATCTTTGAAGGAAACTTTAGAGCTTAATAACAAATTTAGATTGATTTTGATTGGCTCAGTGCTTGTATTTTGCATTAATTTACTCTTACAGTGATCACAATTGTGCATTATTTATCCCTTGTATTGATGTTACAGTTTGTATTGTTATGTTTTTGTGCCCTTGTTGAAATAACTTCAGGGGTAACTGTGACTAAAATGTTCTTGTAGAAGTATAAAACAAACAGTATTGTGTAAAAAAAAGACAGCTTCAGAGAGTAGTCGGTGTTTTGTGTTAGAGATAAATCTTAGTGACATCCACCTTTTTCTTTTCGTCACCTTTTTGAGCTTCAGCTTATGTATTTCAGAATAAAATATAGATTGAGTGAATCAGATTTCTACTTTGTGCGCTGGTAAAACTGAACCACAGCTTTTTCCTGCTCGTGAGTTTCGATGGATCCTCTCCTCATCCTCCTGATCTCGTTGATGGCGTCGATTCCTGAGATTTTCCTGGTCTTCACCAGGTAACAGGCCAACATGGTTCCTGTGCGGCCGTGACCGTGCATGCAGTGAACGCCAACGCCCTGGAACCAGGAGCCAAAGAAAAAAAAATCAGGGTTTAGTTTGTTGAGTAACGCTGAGAAACATTCATAACGCAACATGAAAACATCACCCTACATTAGTCAGAGATATGAGACTGAGTCTGCAGTTTGTTTCTGTGTTTGAAAGATCAGAAGAAGACTAAACAGAAATCTGAAGTCCTTTTCCACTATACAGTTCCAGCTCTACTCTACTCGGCTCTTAACGGTTTGTTTACCTTTTCCACTCGCCCGACTACAGACTCACGGTGGGCGTGGATCTTATAACACAGCTGCGCTAAAGTGCTGCGCAGAAGTGCGTGCATGTTCATCTATAACGCCACACAAACATCATTTTGTACTAACATATGTGCCACTGTGGTCTTTAAAGGAAAAAAAAAGCTTTAAAAAGATTTCATTAAAGTAATACAGCGGCTCAATGTCGGTCGTCATGACAACGGAGGTAAACAACAGCCTGGTGCTGCTGCACGCGGAGGAAAACGAAGGAGCTGCTTCCTGACATCAACTCTTCCCTGGATCCAGTGAGATCACTTTAATTTTTGATTTTTGGGCCTGGTATAGCAGAGATTTTTTGTTGATCAATCATTCTTCTTTGAACTGGTTTTCCTTTTTGGTTCCCTGTGGATTAATGGACTGATTGGTGCTTAAAGACTCTCGTGGCAGACAGATCGCTCCTTTGATTTAATTTAAAAGACTCTTCAAAGCCAACTATCTTTGCTGTTAACTTCTTTTTGGTTTAAAAAGGACTTTTAACTTATTTAGGAATCATGAAGGAGCATTTTAGGGCTGTATTTTGTCTTCATTCAGTCTGGTTCTGTGCCGTCAGGTTTAAATGTCATTAAAAACCCGTCGCTGACTTATTCCTTTGCCTCTTGTAAGTGATTTGTTCAGAGTCAGAAGCTGCAGAGACGACATTCTCTGACCAATGAGTGACCGGCAGTCCGTCCACGTCACCTTTTAGTATCGGCTTTACTCTCTTAGAACCAGGGTAGAGTAGGTACTAAAAACTGGCGTCTGACGCGTAGTACCGCGCTAATGGAAACGCAACACAAACCGAGTAGAGTCGGGCTGAGACGAGTCAGTGGAAAAGGGCCACACCTTGCTTGTTGGACTTTAGAGGGTTGTCAAAGGGTTGTAAAAGTTAGTTTTCCTTTCTCAGGTAAACGTGATATCTAAGCTCTTACCTCGCCTTTCTCGTTGGCCTCTTCCACGATGGACAGGAAGCGATCGATCTGACTCGGTGAAGGAGGAGTGAAGTCTGCGATCTTGATGTGGTGCAGCTGTAAATCTGGACAGGAGTCATGATACGGCGGTTTCCTCTCACACAGGCAGACCAGGTGTTTGATATTGTTGTCCAGCAGGTACTGGTAATCAGAGGGCATTCTGGGAAAAGCCAGACCGGCCAGTTTGTCTTGTTCAACCCAAGAGAAGTTACCAGGAGCCATCGAGGACATTCTGGTCAAACTGGGAACAGAAAAGAAAAACAAAGCAACAAAATCAGGGGATTAAGGTTGTGACTCTGCCTGAAATGTCCAGTTATAAAAATATTTCCTTTAGTAATTATTATTCTGTTGTCTTCAGATTTACTCAGCACCATCTGTTCTGACTGATTATAAAGTAAAAGAAGAAAATTTTCCCCAACTTTTATTTATTTCTCCTTTCTACTGTAGATGGTTCCAACAAATTCCCATAAAAGTTATCTCTTTTTAAGTAGAAAACAGCAAAAAAAATTGACTTTTTGTGCTCGAAGATTATTATTTATTTATTTGTTTGGATCCCCATTAGCTGCCACCAATGCAGCAGCTACTCTTTCTGGGGTCCAATTCAAAGCAGTCAACAAAAAGTGCACAATAACAATGTGTAAAATACAAGTTCAATCAGCAATGACCAGTATAAAACATGCAAAGTTGAAATACACTTATAAAAGAAAAAACAATTTTCCCATCTATATCAAATATCAATTATTAAAAAAAAAAAAAAAAAAAAAAAAAAAAAAAAAAAAAAAAAAAAAAAAAAAAAAAAAAAAAAAGAGACAGGTTTATGTCAAAGCGAAGGCAGGATATTGTTTTTAAATCATTTAAATTTCTTTAATGGCAGGAAGATGCTGTTAATCTATATAAAACATAAATAGTTAAAAAAAAACAATGTAATTTTCAAGCAATTCAATGAAAGAAAACCAAAGTTATAACAAAATAACTTTTGAAATCGGGTCAAATTGAGTATCTAAGACATTTGTTTTCTATTTTTATTTATTAGATTCAGTATTTTAGTATTTTAAGCAGTCAACTAAATTTTCAGTACAATATTGAACTTTGCACTGTTTGTTTCTTATCTTTGTCCACAGTTGTTTACATTGTTTACAGCCTTTAATTGTCCCTTTGTGGGTAAATAAAGTTCTTAGACTTTGACAGTTAACTCAGAAAAATGTCTACATTCTGGCCAGGAAATATAAAAATGTCCTTTTGTGAACTAATTCTGCATTACAACACAGTGTAAAAAATTGATTTAATTAAAAAAGTGTCTGGTTTCAGTCACCTGTATGGGACCAAAACAAGTTAACAATGAAGTTATTTCAGACCTATTATTGTACAAACATCCTCTATTTCTCCTTTTATCAAACATTCAATAAGTTAAGCATTCTGTGGCAAGCATTTTAATAAATATTACCTTTTAAAAGTGATGATTAATCCAGTTGTAGTCAGACAGAAAGTGGAAAATTCTCCCTATGTGAATGAATAGTAGACAGTGTTTGACAGACTGAAGCTGTTTGTTTTCTCCTCCCTCAGCAAACAGGCAGAGCTTGACAGATCAGAGGATTAGTTTCATAACAGAACATATTTCAACACAATAAATGCAAAATAAACTCAACAGGCCTCATTCACAAACCTACATACTTTAAAACAGCCAAAGCAAAACTCTTCATAAAAAAAAAACACTTTCTTTGTTACTCACCGTTTCTTTACTTAAACCCACAACAGCTGATTTTATTTAACTGTGTTCACACGTGTTCACGTCGACATGTTAGTTTTTCTAACTTTAGCTGCAGAAACAGTAAAAATATCTGTGCGAGCTACAACTCGTGCTAACAGCTGCACTGTACAGTATGAACGTGAAGTCAGTTTCACATTCGATGTGACGTAAGCACGGTGCGTTCAAGAGCGTCTCGCATAAAAAATGAAAATACAGCTGCAATCGGGCTCTTCATTTCTACGACTGTACTTAATTGAAAATGCTTCCACTATTTGACTGACAGGTTTAAGAAGTTATGGAAATAAACCTAAGAAGTGTCACTGTTGATAAGGGCTGGTCAAAAATTGCCCAATAGCAAAACAATTGACAAAAAAATTGAGCTAAAAACTGGAGAAAATTCAGAGAGTAGCAAAAATGAGCCAAAAATAGCAAGAAAAGAGTGAAAAGTGGCCAAAGAAGCAACGAAAAATGGTAGGAAATTTGAAGAAACTTGGGAAAAAGTTAGAAAGTAGTATTAATGGTGAAATAAGGTGAAACAAAACAGATAAAAGTGATAAAAGTGGCCAAAGTAAAAAAAAAAAAAGCAAGAATGTTTGGATGAAATTATGAAAATAGTCAGATGGCAACTATAAATGGTCCAAAAGTGGAAATAAAGAGAGGAAAGAGTCAAAAATGAGCTAAAACAACAATCATGGCGATAACGATTTAGAGTGAATCTAGAATTAGCGATAATGTCACGGAAAAAAAGTAGTCTAAAAGTGGCAAAGAAAGAGTTGAAACGGTCAAAAATGGGCAAAAACAAAAAATTAAGAAGAAAATTAGGTGAAACTAGTAAATCTGGTGGAAAAAAAGGTGACACAAAACAGCAAAACTGATAAAAATGACCAAAGTCAACCAACAATAAATGGTCAAAAGTGGCAATACAAATTGGACAGAGTCAAAAATGGGCAAAAATAACAGAATTGGCAAGAAAATTGGGAGTGCATTTTAAATATAGTCAAAAGGTAACAGAAAAAGTGGTATAAAATAGCAAAGAAAGAGTGGAAAGTGTCTAAAAAGGCCTAAAACAACAAAATTGGTGCGCAAATTGGGAGTGCATTTGGAAAAAAGTGAGGAAAAAGTGGCAATAAAGAGTGGAAACAGATAAAAATGGGCAAAAACAACAAAATCGGCAAGACAATTGGAATTAATTCTAGATAATGGCCAGAAGGTGTCAAAAATTAGACCAAAAGTGGCAAAAAAAAGAGGTGAAAAGGGAGCAAAATGGCCAAAAAGCTGTCACCACATGTTGTAGGTGGGTTCGTGCCATACTAACGTCCAACAATGTGTTTGTTAAAACATATATAAGATGAAAACCTAGAAATAATCCATTGCAATTTCAATATAGGAATTAATAATCGTGATATTTCTGTAAATCGTTCAGCTTTATTTTACTGTTGACATTTTGTGAAAGATCCACAAGATGGCGTTTGCCTTCAGTTAGTGACGCAGTTACAAAACTCTCGGATCCTGCTGTGAAAATCGTCCGTGAACTTCTATTTCTAACTTTCTGCCGCTTATTTCGACATATTTTTGTTGTTCGAGCATTAATGGAGAAGAATTACACCGTGAATTGTTGGTTTTTTGGTTGGAATTAAGTATTTTCGTGTGTAACGGCTTTTACTCTTCGAAGAACCCGCAGCTGTTTTCGTGCTAATCGTGAGCTCGCGGCTACCAACGGTCGACGGATTCAAATTTACAACGGACACTTTAACGGAGGAAAAGTACCAACAACGGTGAGTTTCGCGAAGTATTTCGCCCTTAAATGTTCAGTTTGGATATTTTAATGAGGTAGTTTCACAAAACAGGCGTATAGTATGCGGTTAACTGTAACACGAAGCTTGTAAAAGCAGGTAAGAGCCAGTTTGATGATTACGCAGCATAAATATAATTACATCAAGTAGGTATTCGGACTTGATTTGCTCGAATTCAAAATGTAAGAAATATAGTCAAATGTGTTTTTATTGAGAAAAAAAATATTGCATACATTTTAAATATACATTCATGTCTCCTTTTACAATTTTCTGTTATGGATTCCATTTATAAATAAATAATTTAGCGAGAGGAAAATAATAAATAAATAAAAATCAATATATAAGTAATAATAATTAAATAAAAGCACAAACAAAAAAATTGAATTAAATTAAAAAAAAAAAAAATAATAATAAAAATAAGAAATAAAAAGGGGCAGGTGATTGATTCAAATATCACAGTACACTTAGTTTGTATGGAGTATTAAGTATGAAATTGAATAGAGAACAAACTGAGGAGGATTTAAACAAACGTAGTACATATACATCTATACATATCTCCATACAACTAGACTACCATTTTCATACATATCTACATACACACATTAAGAGAAGGAAAAAAGAATAATAATAAATGAAAAATAAATAAATAATAATAAAAAAAACAACAACACAGGGGAAATAGCAATTACCTCTGGTCTAGGGTACCTTGAATCTCCAGTATCTCCCTTAAAATGTAAGAAATATAAATCGGTATTCTGATTCGGTGGTTTGAATTATTTCGACGCCGTTTGTCTTAACTGAAATGCAAGAGCTTTAGTTTTTCAACAAGTTTTGATAGTGCCGCAGAAATGTTTTCTTTCTCCAATTAATCAAACATTTTACATGAATTGCAGCTTCTAGGGCATAGTTTGTGGTTTAGTGTACGTTGTAAGTCTTATTTAGAGCAGTAAACGGTTGTATAACGTCGGTTTGGTCCGCTAGCACTGTAAATTCCGTACTCCCGTGAACTACTCACGCACGAGCTACCAGTCTGACACCAACTTCATGGTGTTTTCGGCGGTTACAGTAACCGCTATGATTGTAACTGTACATGAAGCGTTTATAGTGATAATAGCAGCGTTTTTAAGCACGTCTTTCACTGTTTAACGGCTCTTTTTGAATTCTCATTTACTCCCAAGTGTCTACAGGGATGTTTGAAGCTCTGTAGATAACGGTGCAGGGTATCGAACAGTTTTTTTGGGAACCCTGGACACATGGTAATATATGTCAGGATGGCCGAGCGGTCTAAGGCGCTGCGTTCAGGTCGCAGTCTCCCCTGGAGGCGTGGGTTCGAATCCCACTTCTGACAATAACCTTTTTTCCCCATCAGGTTCCCAACATTATTTTTATTTCCAGCCGTTTAAATCACATTTTAGGTCATATTTCTGTAACGTTGGCTAGTTTCGTGCCATTTAATGTTCATTTATTGTTAAAAAGGAAGCAGGACACGTGTATTTCATTCTCTGTTTTTACTGTTTTCAGGATCAGTTTGTGGAGTTGGAGCCCAAGGATCCACTGGAGACTCAGGTTCACATCCCACCTCGAGCAGACGTTTCCCACACTATGAAGTAAGTCATTTTAATATTACGTGGTGTTAATTATATGTATGTTTTGTGCCCAAATGGCTGAAATAATTTGCTTTTCTGTCAAACTGTGTACTCACCATGTATGCTCATTGATGTTATCAGTCATCTGGCTCACCATGTTTACTTTTTATGCAGCAATAAACTCATATTAGTGATAAACCTGATTAGTTTAGTTTAATTTTTTGATTATTCATTTATAATGGAAGGATTTTTTTCAATCTTACTCTGTCAATCAGGCAGAAAAACACTGAAGACTGAAACCTAAGCAAGTGTTTATGTTGTATTTTTACTAAAAAGTGAGTTTTTATTCTTAATATGAGCCATATTCAACTGACCAGTCCAGAAAAAATTTTTTATTTAGAGTTATTTAAAGACAAAAATGACATCCAAATTGCTTGTAACAAGTCAAAAAAAAACTGCCAACGGGGTTAAAAAAATGAAAATGCAAATAATGTCTTAATACAAGAAACTTTTTCTTACCCCATTGGTAGATTTTTTTGACTTGTTTCAAGCAATACAGGTGTAATTTTTTTCTTAAAAATCTTGAAATCAGACATTTTTCTGGACCGGTCGGTTGAATGTGGCTCATATTGAGGATAAAAAGATATTTTCTACATGCAATGCAAAATTCAATCAGTGTAATTTTGCTTTTGTTTTTTTTGTTTTGTTTTGTATTTTAAGAAAACAGGGATCCTATAGTTCAAAAACATAATGTGATAGAGAAAAACTGCGATCCATTTTGGATTCTGGACCCAAATATTAGTTGAAAAAAGCTGTCAGACCTAACTCAATAATAGTTGTTATTCAATTTAACTGATCCAAAAAATTTTGGAAAAATAATGAAACAGGAAACAACTTAAAAAAAAACCTTCCTTAAATTTTGTAATTCAATATAAGTAAGAAATCATGAAAAAATGCTGGTTTTCTTAAAAATAATAACTGTGAATTTATCCTGCATTGCAATGTGGGTGATTTATATTTAAAGGAATCTGTTATAATGTTTGTTTTTAATAGATAGAAATTAATGGTGTCTGTCGATGTCATGCAAAAGTCAATGAAACAAAGACAAAGGTTCAGAGCTCACAGCACAGCACGGTTTACTTGCTAATTATTTTATACAAAGAGTAGAAAGAGGGTTTGAGTCTGAAGGAGACAAACTGCATCACATTTGTCCGATGAATGTGGAGATACAGAAACTGGTTTTCACACAGAGAGAATCACAGAAACATCCCATTAAAAAATGCGCTCGAACCTGTTTGTGTAAGAAAAGAAGAGTTAACAGAGCTCCGTTAGTTATCACGAACAGTTATAGATGATAGGTAAAGTTAAAATAAACATAACTTTAAAAAAAAAAAAAAAACATTCAGGTGGCGTCTAGCAGAAGGCGTGTTTTTGTTTGCTGTCCCTCGATGCCCGACTCACCCACAGACCATTTATCCACGAAACATCTGGAAGTCCCCGAAGAACCACAAAATATTTTTATTCTCATTTTATCTTTTTTCTTTTGTACACGCCACAGCCTGAAGACTTAGCAGGCCGTCCATCACGCTACCACACTCCTCCTCCTCCGTTCTTTCTGTGTCATCTACACTTCAACATCCCTCACAAAGCGATTAAAACCCCTTCAGCGGTTACACGTAAACTCTGCGGGTTTTCATTTTCGAGGCGCTGTTCCAGAAAGGAGGGCAGTAGGTGATCGGTGCCGCCCCGCTAGAAGATTTCTACGTATTATTGAACGCCATTGTTCAAAGTCCCACACTGAGCAGACGCTGAAGGGCCGTGATGTTGTTGTTGTTGTTGTTGTTGTTTACAGGATGGCGCAGAAGAACTTCTTCTCCCTGTACGGATTCTCCGACGCTGGGACGGGCGATAACAGAGGGTCCTCTTTGGCGTGGGCTTCGCAGTACGACATCAAGTCTGCCGCCGCTTTTGAGACCTGGTACGAAAAACACACACACACACAAAATGTTGAATATCAAAACCCTTAATCTAAAACGTGACAATGATTTACAAGATATTTAGTGTTCAAACAGATGCATCGAAGGTTTTTTTTTTCCAATATTTTGAATTTGATGCTGCAACACGTTCCTAAAAGGTGAACAGGTTGATAGGAAAAAGATGAGTGTCATGATTGGGTATAAAAAAAGGAGCATCCCCGAAAGGCTCAGTCCTTCATAAGCAAAGATGGAGCCAGGTTCACCACTTTGTCAACAACTGCGTGAGCAAATAGTCCAACAGTTTAAGAACAATGTTTCTCAACTTTGTCCAACTGCAGGAATTGATGGATTTCATCATCTACAGTCAATAATATCATCAAAAGATTCAGAGAATCTGGAGAAATCTCTGCACGTAAGCAGCAAGGCCCAAAACCAACATTGAATGGCCGTGACCTTTGACCCCTCAGGCGGCGCTGCATTAAAAACCCACATCATTGTGTAGAGGATATTAGCACGTGGGCTCAGGAACACTTCAGAAAAGGTAACAGTCAATTGTGTCAAGTAGTGATGTAGATGTTCACTGTCAAGTTTGAGATGGTACGTTTCTGTTTCAGTGTGTAGTTGTTCACACACAAACGCCGCAGAACTCTTTTTGGAAATCATGGACGTGGTGTCCTCAGGGCCAAAGAGGAAAAGGACAATCAGGATTGTTCTCAGTGCAAAGTTCAAAAGCAGCATCTGTGATGGTATGGGGGTGTGTTCGTGCCCATGGTATCATGGGTAACTGTCCCAGTATCTGTGAAGGCAGCATTAATGCTGAAAGGTACAAACAGGTTTTGGAGGTTGTAGACGACGGTAGGTTCTGTGAAACAGAAAAAGTCCCTGCAGGGACTAATAAAGTCGTTCTGTTACTTTGGTTCTGTGTAAGACGAGGACAATGTTGTCGCACCCTCCGTAGTAGAAGAGTGCAGCTACTAGACTGACCTGCCTGCAGTCCAGACCTGTCGAGGACAATTAGTGTCCTCAGTTCACAAACGATTAATAAGTGTTGTTAAAGGAAAGGTGAAGAAACACGAACCTGTCAAAGCTTTTTAGGAACATCAGCATCAAATTCAGAATGAGTGAACATTTGCAAAAAAAAGAAAACAAAAACCCCCCCAGCTTAAATGGGAACTGAAAATCTGAAAAACTGTTATCATTTTTGTTTTCCACAACATCCCGACTTCATTGTAAATGGTGTTGTGACTTCAGCTTTGTATTTAATTTGAAAATGGTAGAAAATGTCTCCACCATGAGCCCAAACTAAACTCCAAAAGCTTTTCCTGATACAAAAACACTGAACTGTTCCTTTAAGCCACATAAAACTGGACTTTACCCACCCCCGTCTCCTCCTGAGTTTTACTGATCTTTAACGGCGTCTGCTCACCTTTATCCTGTCGATGTTGGCCTCCATCTTCAGCTGCTCCACCAGCTTCCTGGCCTGAGCGATGCTCGCCGTGTTATTGCTCGCCATCGACCCTGTCAGTCACGCCTCGTGTGCTCAGCCTGCGAGAGAGAGAGAGAGAGAAAGTGATTTGAACACCTGAAACTGTTCTTGAGCTTTAGTTTGAGTCAGATGTTTGATGTGGTTTGAGAATTGTTTCTGAATCATCCTCAGTCAGGTTTTTCCGAGTTTCACCTCAGACGCTCTTTCGTCTTTTCTAACCTCCCTGATTAAACGGATCGAACCGAGGGCGCCCTGAAACGGCGTCATCCTTGCTGCGTGATCAATCTCCCCGTGCCTCCCCTCCGCCGTGCGTCTGTTTGCGCGGCGGTGTGACTCAGTGTGAGGCGAAGACTGATCTCAGCGAGCTGCTGGAGCCGAGCATGAATATTGATGGCGCTCGCTGATGCACCTGCAGGCGCCTGAACCGATGAGAGAATTTCCTGTGTCACGTCGACCTCGATGAGCTGTTCGTCATTTAAAAACCTGCTCAGGTTCACAGGAAGCAGATTGTCGCTTTCACACCTTAATCAGGTTCGACGTGTTTGTCAGAGTCGATGTAAACAAACTTTTTTTTTTCTCTCTCTTTGCTTTCACACTCGTCTGTCACTCAACGATGATTCAGCCTCGTTATTTCTTCTCTTCTTAATTAGAAAATTAGATGTCATTCACACATTTAAGTCTTCCAAATGTATTGATAATTTTTAAATCTAATTGATTTCCAAAAACACTAATTTGATTTTTTTTTTTCATTGATTTCCAAAAACACTAATTTGATTTTTTTTTCATTGTTTTCATGCAGAAACAGTTTAATTCATCTTATATCTTATGCTATACCTCCGACCACCAGGTGGCAGTGTTACCGTGCACCTTCACCTACCAGTGCAAACTGAGGGTGCAGACAGTAATTGTTACTGAAAACAAACTTTTATGCTCTAAAATGGCAAAACTTTTTAAGAAAACTTTAGAAAAGAGCAGCTGAGTTTCCTTGATGTGTATTAAAAATGATTTAATGTGAGAAATGTCAGTGAAGCGATGCAACATGGGGATAAGGGATTAATTCAGGAGTTTAATGTGTCTTTTTGTCTAATTTATGATAAGAATAACAGTAGTAAGAGTAATAATGCTGAATACTATTTATAGAGGGCGTTTCAGAAACTCAGACATGTTTGTCTCTGCGTCTTAGTTGAAAATTGAGAGAAAAACTTGGAAAATAGTTAAAAAGTGCCAAAATTAATGTCCAAAAGCAGCAAAATGATAGTTAAAAGGGATTAAAATAGACAAAAATCAATCACAAATAGCAAAAAAGGTAATTCAAATTTTTCTATTCCTAATTCTAATTATGGAATATGGTGCTTTTTTATCTAAGAGCGATTTATTGCTTTTGTTTTTTAGCAACACTTAAGATGAGAAACCTGAAATTAACTGTAACATGAATCACATTTGCAATATAGGGAAAAATAATTGCAATTACATAATTTTTGCAAATTGTTCTGCCCTACTCACTCGCCAGTTTGTGACTTTGATTAAGTGCAAATTTATCAAGGGTTGGCACGATGACGTCTGTTCGGGCTGTTATTTAACAGGATCCCCTAATCATCAACTTTATTTATAGTGTTTTGGATTTTAAATTTCATTCAAGGTGGTAAAGCTGCACGATATGACCTAAAACCAAAACCTAAATATTTTTGGCTATTTCCCAATACATGATATGTATCTCGATATTTTGATTTCTCCTGTAAACAAGCAAATAAAATGTTCAGCTCAACCCAAAATCATAACTAAGTTTAACAAATCTTTCATTCCAAAACACACTTTATATATCAACGTATTTTTCGTTCCAGTAAAATATTTCATTCAGATTTATTAATCTGGCTGAAAGTACAATACAACTGTCTTGATAGATTTCTAAAATTACAACCATGAAGACCAAAACAATTGAAATTAACATGAACTAAAGCTGTGGATGACTCAATCTAACTTATATTCCCATAAATCAGGTACCTGGATATTGTTTTTATATTGTTTTTGGTGCTGAAAGGACTCTGTTTGTGACTTCTATCTCTTAGCCTCCAGCTCTCGCTGTAGTTTTTAGGTGTAGTTAGTTGTACAGTATGCTCTTATTTTGAAGGACTCACAGGTTCATAACAGGAAGTTAGTTGGGCAAGAAAACGAGACGTATGAACACTCCGTGAAACGTCTGTGGGAATCTTTAACGTGCAACACGACAGTTTGATGATTCTCCTCCTCCCTCTGTTTACTTTACAGCTCAGAGTTTTATTTCTAGTGTGTTATTAGACGTTTGTGTACGTTTATGGTGACGCTGCAAAACATCGCGTAACTACACTTTAGAAAACAAGCCCAAAAATTCACGCCACAGCATCTTTAATGACCCTGTGTGTGAGTAAAAACCATTGACTGTATATAGAATGGACAGCGTGCTTCCGCCTGTCACCGTTCTACGATTTTGAAGCCAAAAAAACCCCATTTCTCTAGCCGCCATTGTGCAGCCAGAGTCTGCGCAGTAGAGAATTTCCGGTGGAGCAGAGTAAAAAAGAGAAATAAAAATATTTATTTCTTCTTCTTTAGAAGGTTTAGTCTCCTTTTGGCTCTTTCCCGAAGTTTCTTATATCCCCAATAAAAACTACTCACGAACGGCAGCTGTCAACTATCGTAAAACGAAACTTATATCGCGGTTTTTAACGTCCAATAACTAATGAGAAACTAACTTCTCAGAAAAAAAAACACCTGAACACCATGCAGCCAAATGACATCGTCATACTACCTTAGTGTAAAGATGAGGGAAACGTTTCTACGAGGCATCGTAATTTTTTAAAGTTTTCCCGGCTCATATCTGGAATACATGGGGAGGCGGGGCTTATGACGATATGACGTCGGTCTGTGGTCCCCCGCCCCGAATACTGGATATGACGTCGGTCTGTGGTCCCCCGCCCCGAATACTGGATATGACGTCGGTCTGTGGTCCCCCGCCCCGTTATGACCTATACTGCAGCCAGACACCAGGGGGCGGGGCATCTGCTGGAGGCTTCAGTTTGAGCCGAACGTCGTTACGTCCACTCATTAGTCAATTAGTCAACTGACGTGTGCATATATTCAGAGCCAAACGTTGTCATTTGAGTATCATATTTCATGAGTGAGCTTGAACAGACTTCTTTATTACTCCCTCTCATTCTAACGTTCTGTGGGAATAGTTTTTAAATCAAAGTTTTGGGGGACCAGTTCCAGTTTTTTAGTCACTTGAGACGTTTCCTCTGAACGTCTCTGAAGAGTCTCAGCTCCGTCAGAACAAAGTGACGACCTGAAGAGGAAACACGAGCTGTTAACGCTTCATATAAACATCATGTTTTATAGTCGGAGCAGCAGAGGGAAACGAGACGTTCTGTTTCTGAGGATTTCTTCACCTTTTAGGGTCATAGTTTCATCAGTCAGACTCTGCTCAGCAATGTAAATAAAATACTTACAGCTGTGTTGGTCTGAATGGATTAAAAGCAGAAAACAGGTCTCTCAGTTAGTTTTCTGTCGTTTGTGAGTTTGATTTAACGCTGACGTGTTTCCGTTTATAAGTCGGGTCAATAGTTTCCTCTCCATCCTGCTGTCACATCGTTCTGCAAACATAACCTTCTCATAATAGTTTACACGTCTTAAATCTCCTTTTTGGACATGTGACATCGTAGACAGAAGTTTTAAAGAGTTTGCTCCAGTTCTGTCATCAGCTGGAGGGATTTTTGGATTATTTCCTCTCGAGGGACTCCAGGGTTCAGCTTTTCAGGAGGTTAAAATATCTGCTGTCCTTTTGTGGAAGCAAAGCGTCAAATTTCCAACATCACGTTCTTTTCTTTAATAGAAGTGATATTCATTAAGAATTCAGACAAATATCTGGACGCAAACCTCTCTTTGAATTCTTCCACTGATCAAAAACAGGCCGAAGATTTGCGACAAAGTAAAAATGAGTCTTTGTGGTGTTTTGTAACGAGGCCACAGCGTTGTTTCAACACTCAGGGGAAACGTTAAAGAAGGCCATCAAATCACAAACTATTGATAGAGGAGGAGATAAAAGTCTTTGTGGTTTCTGGGGTGAATAAAAGTAGAGCTCTATCTCTTAAAAAAACAATCAGAGTGACACAGTAGCCTGGTTTAAGAGAAGTTTATCTGTGTCTCAAAATCGTCCCAATTTTGAAGCGTTTCCTCTTTTCACTTTGAAGATTTTCAGTCGATGAAATGTGCGAGAGTTTTTGTTTTTCCTCATTGTCAGAGTGCTGAAAGTTTGCATTAAAAATTTGATTCATTTTTCATTTTATAACATTATTTTGTTCTTGTTCAGATTTGTAGTTGTCATTACACTGTGAAGGTACAACAACATTTAGGATGCTCCTATTTAGCCGTCATGCATCTTGTGCAAATATGAAAAATACTGAGAAAATACATAGATTTACAATGTTAAAATTAATCAAATGTATAAAAATATGCATGAAATAAATGCAAATTTACTAAAAAAACCTTCCATGATATAGTTAAAATAGTTTGCAAAACTGCCCAGTGTATCAAATGTGATATAAGAAATATATCATGGATGACATGATAAAGCAATATTTTTCTTGTAGATTTTGTTAAAAGGGTTAATAAACATCTCAGTTCTAAAAAATTGGAATTCTTGGACTATTTTTTGATAAGTCGGGCTTTACAGAGGTAATATATGTCTCGTGCTGTTCGTTTAACAAATAATAACTGAGCTGCTGATTATGTTTGTTTGACATACACATTCGTCTGTTGTCTGTAATATATTCTACTTCAAGCTAGGGCAGGGCAATTAATCACAAATTAGATTGCAATATGTCCTGCTGCAGTATTTTGATCATTAACACTTAAATATTTCTTTAACCTCAAATGGTTCAGAACACTAGATATGATTTTTGCAGGAGATGTTTTATGCTCTAGAAGAGAAACAGCAAGAAGTAGCATTAAAAATAAGTTAAAGGTGGCTAAAATAGTCAAAAAGCAGCAAAAATTCAGAGGAAAATTGGAAAATAGTCAGAAAATGGCAAAAAAAAGAGAGAAAAGAGTAAAAAGTGACCAAAATGGGCAAAGAAGCAGAAAAAAATGCCAAGAAAATTATGAGGAAACTTGTAAAAAAGTCAAAATGAAGCAAAAAATGATCCAAAAATGGCAAAATAGAATAGAAAGGTGGCTAAAATAGTCGAAAAGAAGCTAAATCTGGGAGGAAAATTGGAAAATTGTCAGAGAGTAGCAAAAAAATGATCCAAAAGTGGCAAAAATTAATCAAAAAGTGACTAAAATTAGCAAAAAGCTGTCTAGCATAACAAACAAATAAACCTGCTTTGGGTTGCTCTCATGCTGTTAGATTTAATTTCCAAAACTGCATTTGTTTAAAAATACATAAAAAGAGGAACCTTTTAATAATTACACCAAAAACTGCAATTACAGTTTAAGGAAAAATAAATGCAATTGGATTATTTCTTCAAACTGCTCAGGTTTAATTCAAGCTGAATGTGAAGCAGAAATCTAAAAATCTCCATTGGTGAACATCAACCCATCAAAATCATGACACAGCAGAATATGACGTGACTTTAATTCGTTTACAGAGTCCACTAATGATCAGTATCAGAGTAACATCCTGCTTCCTGTAAACACCTTAATCAGAGGAGAAGTTTCCATCTGAGTTGTTGAAGCTGTTGTTATGGATCCACATGTAAACACTTGGTGTGGAAACTTCTTTCTGGTTAATGTGAAATTGTTCCTATTGCACCTGAGACCACTCAGTTCAACACAAACTTCTTAGGAACTATTAAAAGATTTTCATCAGAGATTTGTGAGAAAGCTTGGATTTGGAATGTATTTTAGCAATTAGATATTTATTTCATGTTAGTACCCTCAGTATTAAGACATGTGGGTCAATGACGTGACGTCCCCTTTTTTTGTGTCCGAGTTCAATATTTCCTTCCATCATGAATTGAGTATTTCATCACATGTATTTCTTTATTCTATGAAACCTGTGTTATTTGAACACATCTTTAAACTATTAAAATATAACATGTTTTTTACACAAAACCAAGGAGTTTGGGGGTTTTACAGTCCACCACGTTGGCAGGACTGTTCATAGGTGTCATTAATTTGAGTAAAAATTGAATGTCAGTTATTGTAAATGGAAATTAAAAATACAGTGGCATTATTTTATGCTTGAACCTTTTTAAATAAAACATTCTTTGCAAATGAAAAGAATTTCAAAGCTGTTGAGAAATTTAAAAAACTTTTGTCCCGTAATTTTCACCTTGTCAAATGTCAGGGTGGTGCAACCGTAACATTAGACTTTTATTTTAAAGTGAAGAGAATAAAACAGGAAACAGGAAACTGCATCAGCCAGAGGAGCCCAAATGACATTTGTGACCAAGTGGAAAAGTTTGTAGATTTCTCTGAAATACTGATAAAAAAGGTTTTTTCACTTCATTGGTGACTGGAACAATTTCCATGTCAGGTGGAACAACCAATGTAATAATGTGAAATGTTATTTTAACATCAAATTATTGATCTTATTCACAAATAAAAGAAATGAAACGCACAAAATGAAAATGTATGAGTCACTACAGACACTTGAGAGATACTTGCCAATAATTTCACACAGAAAAAATAGCAGGAACATATAAATATATTTGCATATATTTGGTTGCACCACCTGACATTTTTGGGTGCTCAAATTAAAAATACTAAAAAATAATGAACCTAAAAACTTTGAAATGTTGGTCAACTACTGAAATCTGTTAGAAAACATAATTCTTCTCTCAGAAATATGTTTTTATCCATTTTCAAAGAACTTTTTAAAAATACGTTTTTAGACCCTCTTTTTGTCATTGACCCATATGTGAAGTATAAGAAGTTCCAGCTGCAGTGAGAGAAGGCCACACTGACATTTTAACACCATGAGAGGAAACAGTGTTTGCTCAGATAGAGGCTCATGCTTGTTTAAAAGCTACTACCTTAAAGGAAACACGCGCAGATAAAACTCCTGTTTCTGTTTTTACTGCACAGAGATGTAGTTTTACTGCGTTCACACTGGACTTTGTGGTTTTGTGTATCATGAAAGCTCTTGTTCTGTCTTCCTTCCTTCCTTTCTGTCAGCTGCCCCAAATACCATCCTGAGATGTTGCACATGGTGTGAACGCGCTGATAACTGCCAGATACTGAAGCCTGTGAGAAGTTTCAGCGCTGACCGCTCGTGCTGTAACGTTACGACAGCAAAGCGCCTCCTATCTTACCTCGTCTGCTTACTCCTCCGCGCTCGACCCTTGTTTTACTCCTGCAGGTCAGTCAGCACTTCACCTCCGCCCCGCGCTCTGCAAACAGATAAAAAAAAAACAGCGAGAATCAGAGGACGACGCGTTTTGATGTGTTTGCACATCTGCATTCCAGATGAATTATGTCAAGTCTTGAGTGTGTGTCACTTTCCTTTGATCAGCGTGTGCTGAAATGTCACAGCTGGCTCTTACAAACATGGCTTAAGGGGGCGGGGGCGCGAGAGAGGGAGGGAGACGCAGATGAGGAAGCAAAACCTCAAACGACAAAGTTACGACACAGTTAAATGTAACCGACAGGATGAGTTCGGCTGAAGAAACAGCTTTTTTCTTTCTGTGTTCTTAGTTTGAAGCTACAGTCTGCAGATTGTTATCTTAACCGAGCCTTAGATGTATAAACATTACAAAACAGAAACCACGTCTCTGTTTATGACTTAAAGAAAGTAGAGGAGAAGATTCACACCAGTGTCATGTTTTTGTTACAGGTGCATCAAATTAAAACTCTTGGTCGAAACCGAAAACCAAAATTGAGGAAACCAAGACTGAATACCACAAACCGAAACACGAAAAGAAACTATTTTGCCAATGTTGAGTATTTTATTTAACCTTTATTTAACCAGATAAAAACCATTGACTGTATACAGAATGGACAGCGTGCTTCCGCCTGTCATCGTTCTACGTTTTTGAAGCCAAAAAACCCCGTTTCTCTAGCCGCCATTGTGCAGCCAGAGTCTGTGCAGTAGAGAATTTCCGGTGGAGCCAAATAAAAAAGAGAAATAAAAATATTTATTTCTTCTTCAGAAGGTTTAGTCTCCTTTTGGCTCTTTCCTGAAGTTTCTTATATCCCCGGTAAAAACTACTCACGAACGGCAGCTGTCAACTATCGTAAAACGAAACTTATATCGCTGTTTTTAACGTCCAATAACTAATGAGAAACCAACTTCTCAGAAAAAAAACACCTGAACACCATGCAACCAGATGACATCATCATACTACCTTAAAGTAAAGGTGAGAGAAACGTTTCTACGAGGTATCGTAATTTTTTAAAGTTTTCCCGGCTCATATCTGGAATACATGGGGAGGCGGGGCTTATGACCTATACTGCAGCCAGACACCAGGGGGCGGGGCTAATGACCTATACTGCAGCCAGACACCAGGGGGCGGGGCATCTGCTGGAGGCTTCAGTTTGAGCCGAACGTCGTTACGTCCACTCATTATACAGTCTATGATAAAAACCCGTAGAGATCTAGATCTTTTTTACAAGGGTGACCAGCAGTCACGTCAGAATAAGAACAACATTACAGAGTAGGGCTGGTGTTGAACTAATTTTAAACCCTGGAGTTTCAGCCCTCTTTGTATCATGACATAAGTTATTTACCTCAGCATCAAACTGTTGTTGAAATCATTTATCAATATGTTGTAACGCCGCACAGTTCATAAACTTGGATGGTGCTTGTGTTTTCTGATTTGCACTGTTGCACTGCAGCGTAGGGCTGAACAATTTATCGTTTTCTTATTGAAATCGCAATTTCAAACATCGTGATCATGTGATCGCCAAAGCTGGGATTTTTTCCTGTTTGGGATTTTTTTCTGTTATATCAGCTGTTTCACACACACCTGTCTTGAGTGTAAAACTGTTTGGAAAAATCCTTTTTTCCTTGAGATTGTAGTTTATTTTATTTTATTTAACTTAACACAATTAAGGATATTTTGCGCTACATCATTTTTAAAAGTTAAGAGTCAAACATAGCTCTTTTTGTTCTTCAGTTTTTAAAACTAAAAATAAAATTTAAAAAGTCCAGTTCAGAAAAAGCAGGAATAGGTTTTGGACTCTGGATTTTGAGAAAAGTCAAAATTTCACAACATATCGGAAAATCTTATTTTACTTTTTTTTTCGCCTTTTATCCTAAAATATTGTATTTATTTCTCATAATTTCGACTTAAATCTTAGAATTTTGACTTTTTATATCAAAATTTCAACTTTTTATTTCAAAAATTGCCTTAATTTCAAAACGTAGACTTTTTTTTATCTCAGACTTTTGTCATGGTAAAATTTTGATCTCAAGTGAGAAAGTTTGGATTTTTTTAACATGATGTTAAACTGATTTCATAAACTTTAGAAGTTTTATCTCAAAATCTTGACTTTTTGTCTCAGAATTTTGTCTTTATGTCTCAAAATTTCCACTTTTCATATTAAAATATTGACCTTTTATCTCAAAGTTTGAAACAATTCTTACCTTCAGTTTTTATTTTCATCCTCACATTAGAGTAAAAGCTTTTGATGTTTCAATGGTTTGATGTAATTTTCTGTCAAGTTTGTAAATGTTACTGTAAATTGTGAAAACGTCACTAAAGTTTGATTTAAAGAAAATCGTGAATCCAATTGAAATCACTGTATCTGCCAGAAAAATCGCAATTAGATCTTTTTTAAAAATCGTTCAGCCCCCTAGTGGCTGAGTGTTTCGCGCATCCATAGTTTTTATGTCCGGAAATATGTCCACACTCTTGAAATATCTGAGATTTAAAGCATTCTGTGAGCAAATCTGTTTGCATAGGGTCCCAAAAACAGTTCCACCTAGGTGGAAATTGGCTCAAGTTAAAAAAAAAACATCCCAGTGTTGGGGAATCTTACTTCTTTGGCCAAGTTTGAAGTAAGAAACACTGATGTTGTCATATTATGTTTCGGAATGATATGTAGCTGCATACTTAAGCTTTTTGGCCCTTTTCCACTTTACAATTCCAGCTCTACTCTACTCGTCTCTACTCGGTTTGGTTATCTTTTCCTCTAGCCCGACTACAGACTCACGGTGGGCGTGGATCTTATAACACAGCTGCGCTAAAGTGCTGCGCAGAAGTGCGTGCATGTTCATCTATAACGCCACACAAACATCATTTTGTACTAACATATGTGCCACCGTGGTCTTTGAAGGAAAAAAAAAAGCTTTAAAAAGATTTCATTAAAGTAATACAGCGGCTCAATGTCGGTCGTCATGACAACNAAAGACCACGGTGGCACATATGTTAGTACAAAATGATGTTTGTGTGGCGTTATAGATGAACATGCACGCACTTCTGCGCAGCACTTTAGCGCAGCTGTGTTATAAGATCCACGCCCACCGTGAGTCTGTAGTCGGGCTAGAGGAAAAGAACCAAACCCAGTAGAGACGAGTAGAGTAGAGCTGGAACTGTAGAGTGGAAAAGGACCATTAGTAACGAATCCTGATCCTTCGTAAAAGTCTGAGTGTTTAAAACTTCCCGCTCTTCCAGAATAACCGCTGCGTGTTTGAGTCCTGGGTCTGCGACGCTCAGGACGACTGCGGCGACGGCAGCGACGAAGAGAGCTGCCCCGTCATCGTCCCCACCAGAGTCATCACCGCCGCCGTCATCGGGAGCCTCATCTGCGGCCTCCTGCTGGTCATCGCGCTGGGCTGCACCTGCAAACTCTACTCGCTGCGCATGTTTGAGCGCAGGTGAGCACGAAGCCCCTGATTGGCTGCTGTGAGTCACGTGACAGAGCGTTTTAAATAAACTGTTTTTAACCTTTCAGGTCGTTCGAGACTCAGCTGTCCCGGGTGGAGGCGGAGCTTCTTAGGAGGGAAGCCCCGCCCTCTTATGGTCAGCTGATCGCTCAGGGTCTGATCCCACCTGTGGAGGATTTCCCAGTGTGCTCTGGGAGCCAGGTATGGCAATTTCACCTGATTCTGATTATTTCAACAACAAAGTCACAGGAAGTTTCTGTTCTTAAACCGTTTTGGGCTCTGACTTCATTTTGACATCACAAATTTCTGAGGACCCCCAAACTTTTTTTTTGTAGTGTGGTAAATACTATGGAAGCCCAATACTGCCAATAATTTAAAAGGAAAAAAAAGAAAAAGAGGGATAAATATTAGGTCATAATTAAGAGATACAAAGTCGAAATAAGTCATAATTATAACTTAGTTTATGGGTCAATGACAAAAAGAGGGTCTAAAAACGTATTTTTAAAAAGTTCTTTGAAAATGGATAAAAACATATTTCTGAGAGAAGAATTATGTTTTCTAACAGATTTCAGTAGTTGACCAACATTTCAAAGTTTTTAGGTTCATTATTTTTTAGTATTTTTAATTTGAGCACCCAAAAATGTCAGGTGGAGCAACCAAATAGAAAAAATAACAGGAACATATAAATATATTTTCATATGTGTGAAATTATTGGCAAGTATCTCTCAAGTGTCTGTAGTGACTCATACATTTTCATTTTGTGTGTTTCATTTCTTTTATTTGTGAATAAGATAAATAATTTGATGTTAAAATAACATTTCACATTATTACATTGGTTGTTCCACCTGACATGGAAATTGTTCCAGTCACCAATGAAGTGAAAAAACCTTTTTTATCAGTATTTCAGAGAAATCTACAAACTTTTCCACTTGGTCACAAATGTCATTTGGGCTCCTCTGGCTGATGCAGTTTCCTGTTTCCTGTTTTATTCTCTTCACTTTAAAATAAAAGTCTAATGTTACGGTTGCACCACCCTGACATTTGACAAGGTGAAAATTACNCTAGCCCGACTACAGACTCACGGTGGGCGTGGATCTTATAACACAGCTGCGCTAAAGTGCTGCGCAGAAGTGCGTGCATGTTCATCTATAACGCCACACAAACATCATTTTGTACTAACATATGTGCCACCGTGGTCTTTGAAGGAAAAAAAAAAGCTTTAAAAAGATTTCATTAAAGTAATACAGCGGCTCAATGTCGGTCGTCATGACAACATAGGTAAACAAAAAACGAAGGAGCTGCTTCCTGACATCAACTCTTCCCTGGATCCAGTGAGATCACTTTAATTTTTGATTTTTGGGCCTGGTATAGCAGAGATTTGAACAACTAGTTAGTAAGAAGAAACTTGACCAAAAGGAAAAACCAAGGGACACCTAATTACCTGACTAACCACGAATTTCTGAGAGCACCGTCTGAGATCGCTCCTGCACCGACCAACTTTGATTTAATTTAAAAGACTCTTTAAAGCCAACTATCTTTGCTGTTAACTTCTTTTTGGTTTAAAATGGACTTTTAACTTCTTTAGGAATCATGAAGGAGCATTTTAGGGCTGTATTTTGTCTTCATTCAGTCTGGTTCTGTGCCGTCAGGTTTAAATGTCATTAAAAACCCGTCACTGACTTATTCCTTTGCCTCTTGTAAGTGATTTGTTCAGAGTCAGAAGCTGCAGAGACGACATTCTCTGACCAATGAGTGACCGGCAGTCCGTCCACGTCACCTTTTAGTATCGGCTTTACTCGCTTGGAACCAGGGTAGAGTAGGTACTAAAAACTGGCGTCTGCCGCATAGTACCGCGCTAATGGAAACGCAACACAAACCAGGTAGAGGAGAGTAGAGTGGGGCCAAGGCGAGTCAGTGGAAAAGGGCCATAAATCTGAAACTGCTAGCTCAGCTTCACTGTCCTGTTTAACGCCACCTGCCTCTCTTCTTACCCTGATGCGCCCATCACTGTGGAACAGGGTAAATCTGGATTTTCCAGTTTTTAATGAAGTGTCTCTGCTTGATGCCAATGATTTGACTCTTCTTAAACAGACAAACATCTTTGCCACGACCACATGGTTGTTCAAGAAATGAGAAGTTACTTATCGCATCAGCTGGAGTTAAATAACTTGTTTCCAGCTGAAAGATAATCACCCATGCAGTAATTATCCAATAGGAGGCTTGGACCTATTTGCTCAGTTAAATCCAGGCGGTGACTTTTTTTTTTTGTATGATTTTTAACAGATTTATTTTCCACTCCATCTTTTTATTGGACACAGACATCAGAGAGGAATAAGTGTTGTTGTGTAACTCTCAGTTTACGGCCCCTCTCTGTCAAAATATTCCTATAAGTTGTGTTTTTTTTTCTTCTCTCTCTTTCTCTCTGTCTTTTCTCTGCTCCAGCACTTTCATTCTTTACACTCCTCTGACTCTGCAGATCGGTTTTCTGCCGCTCCTGACAAATGGGTCAATTTCTCTGCATGAGTATATGTGCAGAAGAAGGGGATTCCAGCCGCCGTAAATCATGGCGGCGTGCAACGTTAAAGCATCTTTACAGTAAGATATCGTCTGCAGAGTGTGCAGAGCGTTCACTGAAACTGCTTACCGATGACAAAAAGACAGAAAAAAAAGAGCATGGAGCCGTACTGTACTGTTTTGTCACCCTCTCTGAATTTTCTGGAGCCTGTAATCCCACTGTTACACTGTGTTATGTAAGCTGTTTAATCATTTTTATCAGAGCTCTGACTCTTAAACCATCTGCTTGGGTGCTGCAGTTTTTTAGCCGGGCTGTCTTGTGGATATTTATGGCTGTATTTTTTAGACATTTGGTGCCATAATTAAGATTTTAGAGAAAGTTTTTGGAAGCCAATCTCAAAAAAACAAGGTCGATAAAGACAAGGCTTCTGCAAAAACGTGCAATATTTGTATCAGTTGGGAGAATACGAGTAGAATAAGTGTGTGAGTTTTCTTTCTATCTCACATATTCCTGCTTCAGAGGAGTCTTTACAACAGTGTAAATATGTAAAACACTGTCACAACCAATTTCAAATATTGACTTTACCTCCCGAGTTTACCAACGGCAAACAAAGTTAAGGTCACATGACTCATCACGAATGGCTGCATTGAGTTTTCTTTGCTCAAAGCATCCGGCTTGTCACTCATCAGGCTTTTATTGACAATTGGGAGTCTCCTGGATAACGCGTGGTTACACCCTGTGGTGCTGTCACATCTTCACCAAATTCAGGAATCAAGCACAAAATGTAAAATATAGTCAGTAAAACCTGATCAGAGTTGAGATTCGAATGTTGATTCACACCAATAAATCTAAAGATGAGTTGAAAATTTGCTCAAATTTACATTTAGAGTTTCAAAATGCAATAAAAAAGACCAAAACTTGAAGACTATAGTTAAAAAAAAACCCTGAAAAACTCTAAAATAGAAATCAAAGTTTGAAAAAAGGAGCTCCTCTTTTCTTGTTGATCTCTTCATAAGTTAGTTTGATCATGTTTGATGTGAGTGTTTCCAGAGGGTTAGTGGTGAAGAAGAAGAAGAAGAAGAAGAAGAAGAAGAAGTCCTTTGTGATTAGAAAGACAGAGCAGGGCCCTCAGTCATGAAGGAACAACCGTCAGCTCCATTGTTCCATTGTTCCGAAAAAGCAGATCATGATGGCGCCGCCAACAAAACATCTTAGCGGGATCTTCTTGTCAAAACAGAAACGTTGGACGCCATCAAGACCATCAAGGTTCAAGAATCAAACTTTGATGCTCTCTGTCCAAGTCCAAACGGGCGATTTCTTGGAGGAAGTCGAGAAATTTTGGTCCCGTTTACACGGAGACAATTGCGGGTGAATCCGACAGAATATTTTGTCGGAAGGGCCTTTCGTTTACACGGCGACTGCGCTGCAGGAGGGTGAATCCGCAAGAATCTCAAGGCTCCATCCAGAGTGGAGCGTTTTGAAGACGATCGTGGTTACGCCCCCGTCTAAACGGCAGAAGATGCAAAAGATGCAAAATACGTCACGTCGCATACTGATATACGTCACACTCATGCGCCGAGCCGGTCAAACAAAACAAACAAACATGTCTGACCCACAGACTGTATAATAAGTGGACGTAACAACGTTCGGCTCAAACTGAAGCCTCCAGCAGATCGGGGCGGGGGACCACAGACCGACGTCATATCCAGTATTCGGGGCGGGGGACCACAGACCGACGTCATATCCAGTATTCGGGGCGGGGGACCACAGACCGACGTCATATCCAGTATTCGGGGCGGGGGACCACAGTGGCTGCAGTATAGGTCATAAGCCCCGCCTCCCCATGTATTCCAGATATGAGCCGGGAAAACTGTAAAAAATTACGATACCTCGTAGAAACGTTTCTCTCATCCTTACACTAAGGTAGTACGACGATGTCATCTGGCTGCATGGTGTTCAGGTGTTTTTTTTCTGCGAAGTTAGTTTCTCATTAGTTATTGGACGTTAAAAACCGCGATATAAGTTTCATTTTACGATAGTTGACAGCTGCCGTTAGTGAGTAGTTTTTATCGGGGATATAAGAAACTTCGGGAAAGAGCCAAAAGGAGACTAAACCTTCTGAAGAAGAAGAAATAAATATTTTTATTTCTCTTTTTTACTTGGCTCCACCGCAAATTCTCTACTGCGCAGACTCTGGCTGCTCAATGGCGGCTGGAGAAACGGGGTTTTTTGGCTTCAAAAACGTAGAACGGTGACAGGCGGAAGCACACTGTCCATTCTATATACAGTCAATGGTCGTAACGCAACAGGATCCTCAAACCATTGACTATATTTATGTGTTTTTGGTCTTAAATTTCATTCAAAGTGGCATTAAAAGTCTTAAATTTGATTTGCCAAAAACTTCCAGGTACAGTCTTGTGCAGATTGAACAGATAATTTCACTTTAATTGTTGTTTTTATTAAATTGTTGCTCAACTTTGCATTTTGAAACTCTAGAGGCGACTTTAGAAGCTAAAAAACTGACACGTCTATCTTTGCCGCAGACTCTGCAGAGGCACTATAACTTTTTCTTCTTATCGCAGACGTTTTTTTATACCTCTTACTTTGCAAACATGAATTGCAAAGCTTGCATTAAGATATTCGAAGTCTCTCCTCTCATTTTGTTTCCCTCCTCTCTTTGATCAGCTTATTCCCTTTTGCTGAGTTTGATTTCCCTCTGAACAGTTTGACTCATCATGTTTGTGTTGCAGAGTAGAGAAAGAGAGAATCTGGACCTGAACGCTTCAGTACGACAGGGAAAGTAAACTGTAGAGTCAAGAGGTGCATTATGGGATGTGTCCGGTGATCCATTTCTCTCCTGTGTCGCAGCCTTCTGCTTCCCGTCCCCCCTCCCCGCGTGGTCGGCAGGTGTTCAGATCTGGGACTGAACCACACTGAGCACGCTCCGTCCCGCTGCGAACACCACCCAGTCAATCCGGCCCCCCCTCCGCCGCTCTTCCCCTGCCATTTGGAGCCGCTTCGAACCCCTTCCTCCGGGGTTTTCAGGGGGGGGGTCTGTGTTCGTGACGGGGCCCTGCACTGATGTGATTATAGCTGCTGCTTGACTCGGGGTGTCGCTGCCTTAAAGGGCGATTAAGCGCCGCGGGAAACATCCTGGAGTGGAAAAAATAATTCCTGGCCTGTCGAGAGCGATGATGTCTGACGCACGCTCGGTTCTTTCTGCATACCTTTTTATCTCCTGCTTCTTTTCTACACCTTCCAAAGAGATAAATTAAGACCAGCAGGCAGGGAGGGATCTGTGAAATCAGAGCGTGGTAATTAAAATCTGTCCCGAGCTCGGCCTTCTGGGTGATGGAGTCTGGTTGAGCTGCGAGGGTCTGCAGGGACGTGAGACAGAAAGATGGGACCCCTCATGTGTCAGCCTCTTCTTTTCTCATGTTTTCATCTCAGAGATCTCAGAGAAAAATGAGAACCTTCCAGGTGTCTTCTGAGATGACGAAACTCTTCTACAGAAGTTTTATTGAATCTGTTTTTACCTTTTGTATTGTTGCTTGGTTTGGAAACCTGAACTTGTCCAATAGGAACTGTCTCGGAATTTTGGTCAAAACCATTAACTGTATATTGAATGGACAGCGTGCTTCCGCCTGTCACCGTTCTACGTTTTTGAAGCCAAAAAACCCCGTTTCTCTAGCCGCCATTGTGCAGCCAGAGTCTGCGCAGTAGAGAATTTCAGGTGGAGCCAAGTAAAAAAGAGAAATAAAAATATTTATTTCTTCTTCTTCAGAAGGTTTAGTCTCCTTTTGGCTCTTTCCCGAAGTTTCTTATATCCCCGAGAAAAACTACTCACGAACGGCAGCTGTCAACTATCGTAAAACAAAACTTATATCACGGTTTTTAACGTCCAATAACTAATGAGAAACTAACTTCTCAGAAAAAAAACACCCGAACACCATGCAGCCAAATGACATCATCATACCACCTTAGCGTAAGGATGAGAGAAACGTTTCTACGAGGTATCGTAATTTTTTAAAGTTTTCCCGGCTCATATCTGGAATACATGGGGAGGCGGGGCTTATGACCTATACTGCAGCCAGACACCAGGGGGCGGGGCTTATGACCTATACTGCAGCCAGACACCAGGGGGCGGGGCNCCTGGACGCCGTCCATCTTGGGTGACTGCCGCTCCCCGTTATCACATCCGGTTCATCCCGGGAGTTGGTACATTCCCTTTCCGGTTAATGCTTGAGCTTGTAAAAGTGTTTCGCCACTTGTAAATTTGTTTCAGCGTTTGTAAAAGTGTTTCACGTCTTGTTAATTTGTTTTCCGAAAGGTAAATTTGTTTCAGAACTTGTAAATGTGTTATGGTAATTTAATTTTTGTTTAGTGAATGTAATTTTTTTTTCTAAAATGTAAATTTGTCTCAACCATTGTAAAAGTGTTTCACAATTTGTAATTTTGTTCTGCCCTTCCCGGCCACCGTATAATGGTCACTGCAGTTGCTACATCTTAGACATAACTGTGGAGTCAAGTTCGTCAGCCCTCAGGGGCCCCCCCTAGTGGTTCGGGGCCCCAAGCAGCTGCCTGCCTCGCGGCGGCTCTGTATAAAGATATGAACCTATGGGTCTGGAATACAGTATAAAGCAAACTAATACACAGGTTTAAAGGTTTATGATGCATTTCTACACTTGTCTAAATTTGATCCTTTTTTAAATCTCTAATGTAAACAGGGAAGTTTGAATCTCTTTTTTTATTCTCAAAGGAGGGAGTGTCCACACCATGTACCTACCAATGGTATTGTTGGCGAAGCAGTCCCTCATAGTCAGGTACATGCTGAAGTACTGGTGTCTATTGAAGTGGAGGGTGGCGGACGGAGTGGGGACCAGGCCGTGCCCAGTCCACCAGATGTTGCCTAGGTAGATGAAGTTGTTCAAGGTCTCAGTGTGGTAGTAGTTCATCGACTTCAGCTCGTCCACCATCAGCCGCTCCCGGCAGCTCGACTTCGCCGGCTACAACAACATGTACCACTACTCCTGGGGGGGCCACTCCGATATAGACCTCATGGTGGACGAAGGCGGGCTGTGGGCCGTGTACGCCACCAATCAGAACGCCGGGAACATCGTGCTCAGTCAACTCAACCCCAACACTCTGCAGATCATCCGCAGCTGGACCACCAACCACCCCAAACGCAGCGCCGGAGAGGCTTTTATGATCTGTGGGACCATGTACGTCACCAACGGGTACTCCGGCGGCACCAAAGTGTACTACGCCTACTCCACCAACTCCTCCACCTACGAGTACATCGACATCCCCCTGACCAACAAGTACGGCCACCTGTCCATGCTCGACTACAACCCTCGAGACAGAGCGCTGTACGCCTGGAACAACGGACACCAAGTCCTTTATAACGTCACACTTTACCACATCATACAGTAACCACCACACAGCGCCCCCGTGTGTTCGCCATATTTAGGTTCCATAGGTACGATTTACGGTCGAGACAAGCCCCTGCACTGTTACGACTGAAACACGAGGAATAAAATATCATCAGAACAAAACAGCAGAGTCAGAGACGCAGGTGGTTTCAGGTTTTCTTTAGCGCAGAGAGGGGTTTAGAATCTAAGGCCCCGTTTACACGACAACGTTTCACAGCGTTTCACCCTGAAACACAACAAGAAAATTCAGCATTTTCAATAAGTTCTACTATGGATTGTGATTTCACCCGAAAACGGTTGTCGTGTAAACTGGGTCTAACAGCCCTTTTCCACTGACTCGTCTCAGCCCTACTCTACTCTCCTCTACTCGGTTTGTGTTGCGTTTCCATTAGCGCGGTACTACACGTCAGACGCCAGTTTTAGTACCTGCTCTACCCTGGTTCTAAGAGAGTAAAGCTGATACTAAAAGGTGATGTGGACGGACTGCCGGTCACTCATTGGTCAGAGAATGTCGTCTCTGCAGCTTCTGACTCTGAACAAATCACTTACAAGAGGCAAAGGAATAAGTCAGCGACGGGTTTTTAATGACATTTAAACCTGACGGCACAGAACCAGACTGAATGAAGACAAAATACAGCCCTAAAATGCTCCTTCATGATTCCTAAAGAAGTTAAAAGTCCTTTTTAAACCAAAAAGAAGTTAACAGCAAAGATAGTTGGCTTTAAAGAGTCTTTTAAATTAAATCAAAGTTGGTCGGTGCAGGAGCGATCTGTCTGCCACGAGAGTCTTTAAGCACCAATCAGTCCATTAATCCACAGGGAACCAAAAAGGAAAACCAGTTCAAAGAAGAATGATTGATCAACAAAAAATCTCTGCTATACCAGGCCCAAAAATCAAAAATTAAAGTGATCTCACTGGATCCAGGGAAGAGTTGATGTCAGGAAGCAGCTCCTTCGTTTTCCTCCGCGTGCAGCAGCACCAGGCTGTTGTTTACCTCCGTTGTCATGACGACCCACATTGAGCCGCTGTATTACTTTAATGAAATCTTTT
>RPOG01002178.1:21336-40270 GCA_008086565.1 Thalassoma bifasciatum | reverse complement strand
TTGCTGTTAACTTCTTTTTGGTTTAAAAAGGACTTTTAACTTCTTTAGGAATCATGAAGGAGCATTTTAGGGCTGTATTTTGTCTTCATTCAGTCTGGTTCTGTGCCGTCAGGTTTAAATGTCATTAAAAACCCGTCGCTGACTTATTCCTTTGCCTCTTGTAAGTGATTTGTTCAGAGTCAGAAGCTGCAGAGACGACATTCTCTGACCAATGAGTGACCGGCAGTCCGTCCACGTCACCTTTTAGTATCGGCTTTACTCTCTTAGAACCAGGGTAGAGTAGGTACTAAAAACTGGCGTCTGACGCGTAGTACCGCGCTAATGGAAACGCAACACAAACCGAGTAGAGGCGAGTAGAGTAGGGCTGAGACGAGTCAGTGGAAAAGGGCCATAAGATTTGTGGTAACTTGCACAATTTTGGATTACTGAACCTTTTCACTGTTTTTGCCATTTGCCTCATAGAAAACCTCTCTTACTTGAAGTACTGTTTACAATATCCACTTTATTTTTGTATTATTGAAGAATTTTGTACTTCTGAGGCACCATCCTTATTTCTGTTGTTCTTCTGCATGAGAAATGCTTTTACATTAAAATTACATTATATGCTTATATGCTTTTTGTTGTTTTTTTTAAATCAACTTAGCTTTGATAAGAGACTACGAAACCCATTCAGAAACACTTCCATTATAAATTTTGCACCAAAACATTTATACCGTGATGTGAATTTTGGGTCATGCTGCCCAGCCCTAGTTGGTTGAAGAGTTACGCAGTTGATTACAGTTTTTTTTAATTGTGTATTTAATGAGCAAAAATTGGATTTGGATTGAGGTTATAACCAAACATGGAGGGTAAATATTAAGTGAACAGAAAGAGGCGAATTTTCAGATCAAAGTTAAACTAAGCCTATTTATCAACCCTTCAACCAGTCTAAGCCTAAAATACAAAACTGTCATTATTTTGTTAGATTTGGAGCAGTTGGATCCTTTATTATGACACAGATCTCTGACTTATCGCTGTGTGTGTGATCGTTTTTGGTTCGTTGGAGTTTCTGGTTTATATGATGATCATTTTTATTAACATCCTGTCTTTATATTTTAGTCTGGAAAGTGTCCACAGATCTCTCTTTGTGTCCGAGCGCTCGGGAAAAGTCGTCCTTTCTCCTCTTCAAGGGCAGGGATCCGTGCTCTGTTTCATTCAATAGTCGATATCCTCTTGATCGTGTTCATTAATAACTCTGCAGGTCGGTTTCATGTTACCTTCCCTTTTTGCGGTTGCTGTAGAAAGCCGTTCTGAAATCAATCTCCACCACAAATTTGTCTCTTTCACCTCCTCGATAAGTTTATTTCTATTTCCAGCTTTTACTTTCTCTCCCTCTGACCCTGAGAAACTTCCCCAGTCGGGTTTAGACTCTGAAAATCTTTGTGTGTGCGTCCTTCACGGTGACGTCTCCGCCCGTATCCGACCAGGATGGTACAGTCACTCGGTCGCTCTGTCAGGACCTGGTGACTCAACTCTCTGTGAGCGTGCGACTGAGAAAATAAAAAACAGACTTGCATTTTTGAAAACGTGCTGAGGGGATTTTGTTGTAGAACACAGATGGAAAGCTCAGTCAGCAGAGATTCATGTCGGCTTTTATAGAAACAAGATGGGATCATTTATTGGACAAACAAAGCGACTTTTAGGTTTTATACTTTCTGAATGATAATCTCTGAAGGGTCAGGGTAGTTATTAATCTTTTATGACGTCATAAAAGTATAAACACTAACGCCTTCGTCAAATATTGGAAAGTTTAGATTCTTCTCATTTCAGTCTCTAAGTTTGTTTCACAGTTTTCTTCACCAACAAAACGTAATTAGTGAAAGAATCGCTCAGACATCCTACCTGTTTGGGGTCATTACATCACATCCTGACGCCCGTACCCTGAATATTCACTCTCCTTTCCACCAGAGGAATCCAGAGTTCAAACATTAGTTTTCACAACAAAGTAGTTTAATAAGGTTCACCACTTTAAAGAGGACATTTCAGGCAACAAACAGACAGACAGCACAGGCAAGAGTAGTTATTGTCGTCGAAGACAGTCTTAGAGCATTTCCTCCTCAATGTCAATCTGACAAAGCTGCAAGTCTTTGTTTTCAACAGGGTTCTAGCTGCAAGACTAAAGTCACCCAATCATTTTCTGTTGAGTTTCCATCCCAGGACAGCTTGTGATAGTCAACAAGCGCTCCCCTGCTTGACTGGCCAAGAATGCATGGTGGTCTTATGTAGCAGCTTTTTTAGAGACTCATTTATTGGCTAAAAGACCTGTCAATCACTTTTACACTTAATCAATCACCCTACCATTCACACCAAGCCAGCTGTAGCCATTTAACTCATTGACGAGATCTATTAATTGCTGTGCACTGCAAAAACTGAAATCTAAGCAAGTCATTATGTTTTATTTTTAGTCAAATTTGTCTTACTATTCTTGATTTGAGCCACATTTACTAGACAAGGTCATAAAAATGTCTCATTTTAAGTTCTTTAAAGACAAAAATGAGGCATCAATTGCTTGTAACAAGTAAAAAAAAAATCTGCCAATGGGATAAGATAAAAGATTCTTGTTTTAAGACATCTTTCTAATTTCAACAAACTTCCCGGGTGAATTCGTCTTATCCCATTGGCAGATTTTTTTGACTTGTTACAAGCAATTTACACCTCATTTTTGTCTTAAAGAAACTTGAAATAAGACATTTTTATGACCTGGTCTAGTAAATGTGGCTCAAATTAAGAACAATAAGACAATTTTTACTACAAATAAGACAGAATGACTTGATGAGATTTCAGTTTTTGCAGTGTGTGCCTCTTCCTCCATATTCATGTGCGCAACAGAAGTGGAATGATCTGTGACTGGGAGCTAAAATTTCATGATTTCTTTAGCAAACCTTTTCATGGAGTGAGCAAAGTTGACAAAAAAGAAGACACTGAGCGCTGATAGAGCTGGTTTTGTTTGCGCGAAGTCGTCACCTGAGACTAAAAACTCTCCAACTCCTACAAAGTTTTACCTAAAAAGCTCAAATTTCACCCAGATGTAGATGAGAAGGTGTAGAAGTGATGTGGTGGATGTTTAATGTCTGACATGAAGCATTATGAAGTTAATGATGTTCAAAAATCGGTTATGAAAAATGAAGAGGAAAAAACCTTTATCCTTAAAACATGACATTTTCTGAAACTAGAGCCTTTAATCTTCTAAATGAGTCACTAATGAATTTCGACTTTATGATTCTACAGTTATAAGCTTTAAAAACACAGCACGGTAAAAAGGCCAGGATTGGGTGGGTGTTAAAGGGTTAATTTGAAGCTTTGAATTTACATATTTCAGCCCAGATTAAAATTATTTTCACCTTTTTTTTTGTTTTTGTCGCCTCGGTGAAACCAACGCCACCTGTGATTATTTGATTACCCAGACATCTGTGCCATCCTCATCCTACCATCCTGGAAAGTGTGTGTGTGTGTGTGTGTGTGTGTGTCGGGGGTTAATCTAGGTCCCAGAAGAGGGGGAGGGGAGGGGAGGGACCAGTGGCCCAGGAAATGATGCATCCCCAGGGAGTGAAGGAGGCAGCCGGGAGGAGGCTTATTGCTCCAGGGAGCACAAATGTGGTCTATTATGTTTATTAAATCAAACGATCAGGGCTCGGCGTGTTGCTCCTTTGTTCCTGTGAAGCTGAGACCAAGTGTTTTCTTTTTTTGTGTTAAAAGACCAGAGACTGAAACCTTTTATGTGTGTTTTCTAACTGTGGTGAAGCAGAAACAACCTTAGGGCTGAACGATTTATCGTTTTCAGATCGAAATCGCAATTTCAAACATCATGATCATGTGATCGATAAAGCTGCGATTTTTATTTGCTCCTGACTGACCCAGGATCTGTTATATCAGCTGTTTCACACACACCTGTCTTTGAGTGTGAGACTGTTGGAAAAAATCCTTTTTTCATTGGGATTGTTGTTTATTTTATTTTATTTAACTTGACACAATTAAGGATATTTTGCACTACATCATTTTTAAAAGTTAAGAGTCAAAGATAGCTGATTTTGTTCTTCAGTTTTTATAACTAAAAATACTATTTAAAAAGTCCGGTTCTGAAAAAGCAGGAATGGGTGTTAGGTTTTGAGAAGAGTCCAAATTCGACAACTTATCGAAAAAGTGCTTTTTTTGTTTTTGCCTCTGTATTTATTTCTCATAATTTCGACCTACATCTTTAAAATTCGACTTTCTATATCAAAATATCAATTTTTTTATTTATTTATTTTTTTTTTAATTTGTCCCACACATGAGAGTTTACAATATTCCAATATTCAATAAATTACACATATTTACACATATTTAAACATTGAAACTCTGCATGACTGGAAAGGAGCAGCTGGAAGAACAAAGTTCTTATTTATTGCTGCCTCTATTCTGATCACAAAACTTCAAAATGTTTCGCCACCATCACCTCCACCCCGACTCTTAGAGCCTTCAAAAAAGGAACTCAAGTTTCAAGATTTTCAACAAAAACAAAAAGCAAAAGAACAAACAACAACCAAAAAAAGAACAAACCAAATAAACATAAGTAAAGAACAATGCGTCAAATTAAATTTCAAGGTCATAACTTAAGAAATGTCTCTCTTTATATATTTTTTTAAATTGAAGAATATTTCTGCATCCCTTCAAGTCAATTCCATAATTTAACACCAACAAATTTCAACTTTTTATTTAAAAAATTGCGTTATTTCTAAAATTTAGACTTTTATCATCTTAAAATTTTGACCTTAAATGAGAAAGTTTGGACTTTTTTCACTTAATGTTAAACTGATTTCTTAAACTAACAAAGTTTCATCTTAAAATCTTGACTTTTTGTCTCAGAATTTTGTCTTTATTTCTCAAAATTTTCACTTTTTATGTGAAAATATTGACCTTTTATTAAAAAGTCAGAAACAATTCTTACCTTCAGTTTTTATTTTCATCCTCACATTAGAGTAAAAGCTTTAGATGTTTCAATGGTTTGATGTAATTTTCTGTCAAGTTTGTAAATGTTTCTGTACATCGTGAAAACTTCACTGAAGTTTGTTTAAAAGAACATTGCTATATCTGCCAGAAAAATCGCAATTAGATCTTTTTCTAAAACCGTTCAGCTCTACTTGACACTATAGTGAATCTGAGAAAAAGAGAAAAAGAGTAAAATGTCTTTACCCTGTCAGATTTTGCGTATATTAAAACTTCTCTTTCCAGCTGAGAGGATTTTTACATCCACTCTGAGTGAAGATACATGACGTTGCTTCTCCTCTGGAATCAATCAGCGTGCCAAGAATAACAGTCAGACTCCTGGGCCGTTAACAATATTACAAACATCCGGAGCTGTTTAGATTCTGCTGAGAGCCTGAAAGTGCTGCTGGACTTTTCAGACGTCGACTGATTCATAACTGAAGAGAGTTTCTGTTTAAAGAGCGTTCTGGTTTTCGTAGATTTACTCCGACCTGCCAGAAAACTGACGTGAGTTCGACGCTGATTCTTCCAAAACTTGAGACTTTGACGTCAAAGAGAAATAAATCGAAGGCTTTTCACCTGAACTTTGGCGTCAGATTTCTGCGAGTTCCTGTCGCCCTGCACCTCCTTAAAAACTGAAAACTGGAAAATTGCGAGTCCATTGAATTTCCATCATGATCATTATTTACAGTATAATCATCCTGGAGCTTAGTTTATGCTTGACGTGTAATTTTAGCTGCTTTTATTCTCTTGTGTGGTCACTTTAATGTGGAAAATCTCTACATAATGTACCTCTGAACATTTGTAACTGTCGGACAGAGATGACCAGGGTAGATAGATAAGAGCTACTTGTGTCTAAACTGCGAAAAACAAACACATTTATATGTTTCATTACACAGAGATCACCATGATGAAAATGTGAAGAACAATTCCTTACAGCAACATTGGTGAAAATAATGATTTAAATGGTGTAAACAAATGTAAACTTCTTCTACTCTAGTTTAGCGCTCTGATACACCTATGTTTGCGACACACCGCCCCCTGCTGTCTGGGAATCGACACTGCACAGAGTGAAAAAAGGATAAAAATCACAATATGGTTCTCTAATGTTAATTATTTTCGTCTACCTTTCTTGTTTAACAATTACAGTTTTAAAAATGAACATTAACATTAATAACAGCATGTCAGCAATCAATGACATTTTTGTGTTACTTGTGATTATTTTTGCCCATTTTAGTCCCTTTTCATCCCTTTTCTTGACACTTTGGGATAATTGTTTTGCTGCCTTCTGACTATTTTTTAAGGTGTCTTCGCAATTTTTATTGCCAATTTCTGCTGCTTTTCGCTATTTTGTGTCGCTTTTCACTTCTTTTTTGTCACTTTTGGATCATTTTGTGCTGCCTTCTGAATGTTCCCTGAATATCCTTCCAATTTCTCTTGCAATTTTTGCTGTTTTTTTACCCTTTAAGTCACTTTCCATTTCTTTTTTTGACACTTTTGGATCATTTTTTGCTTCTTTTTTAACTGTTTTTTCAAATTTCCTTCCACTTTTTCTTGCCAATTTTTGCCGCTTTTCTCCCATTCAAGTCACTTTTCACTTCTTTTTTTGAAAATTAAGAATTATTTTTCCTACCTCCTGAATATTTTCCAAATTTTCTTTCCAATAATTGCTGCTTTTTACCTAGTAGATCACATTTCATTGCATTTTTTGCCACTTTTGGATCATTTTTTGCCATGTATTTGATTATTTTAACAAATTTCCCTTCAGTTTTCTTTCCAACATTTGTCGCTTTTTACCCATTTCAGTCACTTTTCCTTACCAATTTTTGCCATTTTTGGATCATGTTTTGCTTCTTTCTGTCTCTTTTGTAAGTTTCCTTCCAATATTCTTGCATATCTTTGCTGCTTTTTGCCCATTTTAGTCAATTTTCACTCCTTTTTTTTCTGCTTTTGGATCATTTTTTTTCTACTTTCCGACTATTTCCCAGGTTTCCAATTTCTCTTGCAATTTTTGCTGCTTTATACCCTTAAAGTGACTTTTCACTGCATTTTTGCCACTTTTGGATCACTTTTTGACTATTTTCCCAAATTTCCCTTCAGTTTTCTTTCCAATATTTGTTGCTTTTTGCCCATTTCAGTAACTTTTCATTTCTTTTTTTGCAACTTTTGTATTATTTTTTGCTGCCCTCTGACTATTTTCCAAACTATCTTTCCAATATTTGCTGCTTTTGACCTTTAAAGTCACGCTTCATTCCAACTTTTTATGACTTTTGGATAATTTTTTTGCTACACATTTGACTATTTTTCGGACTTTCCCCCCAATTTTCTTCCAGTATTTGTCGCTGAGTCACTTTTCCTTACCAATTTTTGCCATTTTTGGATCATGTTTTGCTTCTTTCTGTCTCTTTTGTAAGTTTCCTTCCAATATTCCTGCATATCTTTGCTGCTTTTTGCCCATTTTAGTCAATTTTCACTCCTTTTTTTTCTGCTTTTGGATCATTTTTTGCTACCTTCTGACTTTTTTTCCAAACTATCTTTCCAAAATTTGCTGCTTTTGACCTTTTAAGTCACATTTCATTCTATTTTTTGCCACACATTTGACAATTTTTCCAAATTTCCCCTTTATTTTCTTTCAATATTTGTCACTTTTTGCCCATTTCAGTCACTTTTTCTTGCCAATTTTTACCATTTTTGGATTATGTTTTGCTTCTTTCTGTCTCTTTTGTAAGTTTCCTTCCAATATTCTTGCATATCTTTGCTGCTTCTTGCCCATTTTAGTCAATTTTCACTCCTTTTTTTTCTGCTTTTGGATCATTTTTCTACTTTATGGGTATTTTCCAGGTTGCCAATTTTCACCCAACTTTTCTACCTTTGGGAAATGCTTTACTTTTTCTGACTCCATTCTAGTCTTCCCATTCTTGCTGACGTGTATCTAGTTTTCTGTCATATTTGAGGTTTAGGAAATGTTGCACTGTCTACAATTAGAATATTGCAACAGGATTTATTGCGACAAACTTGATGTAGAAATGCAGACAAACATTACAGAGCAGCTTTTTCTCTTGGTCTGAACTCAGACTTTAACAAAAAATTAGTTTCTCACTTCTTCTTCACACATTAAAAAACGTTGGTGTCATTTCAGGTTGCGGTCTATTTTTGCCGTCAGTAGCATCTGGTGCTTTTTGTCCGAAGGCGTCGTTCCAGTTGGAAAGGTTTAAGACTAAAAATCAACACGGCTGAAAGCAAACAAGTGCAGTAAGTACAAAGGTCTGAGTGCAACAACATCCTGCCTTCACACGTCATTTTCTCTCCACTGACGTAAGAAGAGTCTGTTTCAGATCAGACCACAGGTGATTCTTCTTTTAGAGGAAAGATCTGCAGACTTTTGTTTGACGGAAAGAAGTGCTCGTTATTGACTAAGGAGATTGAGCTAAGAAAAACGAGACCTTTGAGAGTCGCAACCTAAGAAAGAGTGAATAGAAGACTGTGAAAGAATGTCTATGTCGTGGCCAGAGGACATGGCACTTGAGAACGTATTAAGACTGTGTGACACGTAAAGATTGTGTTGTGTGTGCGTACTAACCTGCTCAATTGGTGAGTTGTATGTGACGACACTCGCTCTGGTTTTCTTGGATTTCCTGTGAATGCACGCTGCTGTCAGTGACTCTATCTGTCTGTGAGCAACATGAAAACACCCCCCCCCCGTGGGGTGGGGAGGAGGAAAAAGGAGAAGGAGGAGGAGGAGGAGGAGGATGTGGAGAAGCTGGTAGACGGAGCATGTTCCACCACACAGACCTCGTTTGTGGCTGACTGCTTTCTCTGAACGCCAAAGAAAAAAAACCTCACAGGAGGTTTCTCGTACCTCGATCGCACTAAAACATCCACCTTTACAGAGGAAACACAGGTGGGTGAGATGTAGGGAATTGGAGCAGCACTTGACATCGTGGAGGTTTTTTCCCCAGGTTTTAGCGGGAGGAGGGGATTCCTTGCAGCATCAATCTCGCCCCTTGAAACGCTGACAAAACGAAATGAAAAATCCCCTCCTCCTGCTCTGAACACACCCTGCTTTAAATTTAATTAACCACATGACACAAAAACAGAGAGTGGAAGCCAGTGAAAGTGATGAACCCTTACCTTCTTTTGTGTCTCCGTTTGTGACCTGATACAGTTTGTAGAGTAGTATCCACGCTCTTTCTGTCACTGAGAGAAGCAGGCGAGTGCATCCACGCTCACAACACACACTCCTCTCTCTCTCTCTCTCTCTCTGCTGCTCTGAGTCTCCACCCTTCAGCCAAACGCTCAGGCTGTAAGAAACTACTCCTCCTCCTCCTCCTCCTCCCTCACGCTGTCTTTCTCTTTCTCTGCTTTCTGTTCGCACTCCCTCCTCCTCCCTTAGGTCCACAGGAAAAGACTCGACTGTGTCCAAACAGCAACAGTAAACAAATACATACCAGAAGAGCTGGAGAGAGAGCTGCACTTTTCTTTGATTAACACTCATTATCCTCCTTCGTTTGAGTTTCCAGGCTTCAAATTGCTCGACTGAAACAAATAAAAACAACCAAAACAAGAAAAAGAGGGAGAGAGAGAGAGTCCCTGCAACTATTAAAGAAATCAGACAAAAAGAATAAACAGCTTAAAGCGCAGGATAATCCTCTATAGAAAAATACCACTTTGTTTTTTCTTGTCAGGGTTTCTCATATTAACACTGCAAACACTGAAATCTAAGCAAGTCATTATGTCTTATTTGTAGTAAAATTTGCTGCTTCTTGAGGTCATTTTTCTGCTCTTTTCTTGCAAAATCTTGGACCATTTATGGCTACCTCCCAAATATTTTCCTCTACATTAACATTTTCTTGATTTTGACCATTTCTGCCACTTGAAACTTATTTTTTTTACTTCTTCTTGAGGTCATTTTTCCACCCTTTTTGCCTCTTTTGGGCCATTTCTTTTGCTACTTTCCTATTTTTTTGCCACTTTTTTCACCAAATTTCGTTGCTTTCAACCATTTTTGCCACTAAAAACTAATTTTTGTTGCTTCTTGAGGTCATTTTTCTGCTCTTTTCTTGCAAAATCTTGGACCATTTATGGCTACCTCCCAAATATTTTCCTCTACATTAACATTTTCTTGCTTTTGACCATTTCTACCACTTGAAACTATTTTTTTACTTCTTCTTGAGGTCATTTTTCCACCCTTTTTGCCTCATTTGGACAATTTTTTTGCTACCTCCTAAATATTTACCTCTACATTGAATTTTCTTGCTTTGGACAATTCTTGCCACTTAAAACGTAAAACTTTTTATTGCTTCGTCTTAAGGTCGTTTACACTCTTCTTTACTTCTTTTGGACTGTTTTTTGCTTCTCTACCAAATATTTTCAATTTTTTTGCCACTTAAAACTCATTTTGAGGTCATTTTTCACTCTTCTTTACCTCTTCTGGACAATTTTTTGCTACTTTCCAATTTTTTTGCCACTTTTTTGCCAACTTTTCTTGCCTTTGACCATTTCTGCCACTTGAAACTCATTTTTTTAACTTCTTCTTGAGTTCATTTTTGCACTCTTTTTGCCTCATTTGGAACATTTTTTGCTACAAATATTTTCCACTACATTGACATTTTCTTGCTTTTGGCCATTTTTGCCACTTAAAACTCATTTTTATTGCTTCTCTTCGAGCCCATTTTGCACTTTTCTTCCCCTCTTTTGGACAATTTTTTGCTCCTCTACCAATTTTTTTGCCACTTTCCTGCCAAATTTTCTTGCTTTTGACATTTTTTGCCACTGAAAACTCATTTTTATTGCTTTGTCTTGCTGTTCTCGCCACTTTTCACCTCTAGCACTGCAAAAAGTGAAATCTAAGCAAGTCATTATGTCTTATTTTTAGTCAAATTTCTCTTACTTTTCTTGATTTGAGCCACATTTACTAGACAAGGTCATAAAAATGTCTCATTTCAAGTTTTTAAAGACGAAAATGAGGCATCAATTGCTTGTAACAAGTAAAAAAAAATCTGCCAATGGGATAAGATAAAAGATTCTTGTTTTAAGACATCTTTCTAATTTCAAGAAACTTCCCAGGTAAATTCGTCTTTTCCCATTGGCAGATTTTTTTGACTTGTTACAAGCAATTTACACCTCATTTTGTCTTTAAAAAACTTGAAATACAACATTTTTATGACCTGATCTGGTGAATGTGACTCAAATTAAGAACAATAAGACAATTTTTACTACAAATAAGACAGAATGACTTGCTTAGATTTCAGTTTTTGCAGTGTAGACGGAGTGTTTTTAAGATACTGGCATTTATTTGTCAATGACTTTTGTAATAAATGGTAAAATAGACCTTATTCACATTAAAGTAAACCTCTTCTTTGAGTGGAAAAAAGCAGAAATTTTGATTTTTTTTCACTGGGGTTATCAAAAGTACATATGTTGATGAATTACCACACATTATTGTTTTGACATAATTTGACAAAAACAGTCAAAACTGATATAACGTGCAAATGACAAAGTGTGGAACCATCTATGGACAACAGGAGGAAAATGAAAAATGTTGTGAATATTGTCGTTGCAAGACCTGACAAACTTTTAAGATGAAGAAATTTGAGACGTAACAATTCACTAAGACTCCATTTCCCATGAGCACCATCACCCACTGACCTAATACAACCTTATCACTTCTGACATAAAAACTGATATTGCAACCTTAAAGTAAGTAAAAAAAAATTACCAATGGAGTAAAATAAAATGAATTTTTTGTTTTAAGACATTTACCTTTCAAGAAACAACATTATTGTCTTAAAAAACTTGAAATAAGACATTTTTTCTGGACTGGTCAGTTGAATGTGGATCTTATCAAGAATAAAAAGACAATGTTCTCTAGAAACAAAACATAAACCCTTGCTTAGACTTAGTTTTTGTTGTATGGGTGAACGTAAACTCAAAGCGCCAAATTTATAAAGACCCCCAAAAATACCTCACACCAAAATAGAAAGATAGAAATCTTGACTCGATCTTTTTCAGGTTTAGCAACATATCATTCAAAATGAAACAGGGGCTGTTTTTCTCGTCACTGTTTCTTTAAGGATTTAATTAGTGTGTGTTGGTTTTTGTTTTCTTTAATTCAAAAGAAAAACAAATAAATAGTGCGTGTTAAATCAGGGGTTGCGACTGAAAAAGGTCTGAAAAAAGATGAAAGGGTAAGGAGCAGGCGGAGCGTGACATCAGAGTTTCCACTGAAAACTCTGGCTCAGTGTTTAAAGGGCAACGGTGGCAGAAGGCATTTCCTAAAAATCCCACTTAAAAGTTTCTGTTTTCGGGCGGATAAAACCTAATTTCTGAATGAACTGGAGGCCGAAACACAACAATACCTTGTGTTTTATCCTAAAAAGATGAAAGTGTAACAAGCAGGCGGAGCGTGACATCAGCGTTTCCACTGAAAACTCTGGCTCAGTGTTTAAAGGACAACGGTGGCAGAGGCATTTTCTAAAAATCCCACTTAAAAGTTTCTGTTTTTGGTCGGATAAAACCTAATTTCTGAATGAACGGGAGGCTGAAACGCAAAAATACCTTGTGTTTTATCCTAAAACTACTGTTGTGTGAACCATCTCTGAATCTGTTTTAATCAATTCGTCCTTTTTTTAAAAATTTCTGATCGTAGCTTCTGAGTCTGATATCAGGATCAGATTGAAACCTTCTTCCTGCTCAGATAAATTCACTTATGCATAAATGCTTCATCAGCTCTCAGAAGTTTTTTTTCTATCTCCACTCCTCGATGCTGCCTCTTGCTCGTCTTCGCCGTCCTGAACCTTAACCTCAAGTTCTCTGTGAATCACATTTTCTCCAGCTTCATTCATTCATACAGATGTTTCTCTCTGGGAAACTTACTGTACGCACACGTGAGCTCAGACAGAGAGAGAAGAGGAGGAATCAGTGAGTCACGGTTCCTGTGGAGGCGAAGACAGGAAGCCTCTGTCACCAGGTCGCCACGGCGATCATCGTACGAGTCTCAGACCTCACAAGTTTCAGACTCCTGGATCTGAATCGTGACTTTAAGCCGACGTGTGTTTCATCCTTGTTGAGCATCAGTAAAAGTGGACGCCCTCCCTCCTTCCACCATGAGAGAAGAAATAAATCCGGAGCTTTGTTTATTTGTATAGACTAATGAGACAAAATAATAGCCGAGACTCCTAGTAGAGACTTGGAACACCACAGGCACGTCGACAAAACCAATTATCCGACGAAATAATTCACGACAATTAGGAGGGACGTCTCCTGTGTTGGTTACACCAGTGAAAGTCTAATTGGGGAATGAAGGGTTGGTTAAGACCGGATAAATGTTATATTACAAAATTTCCTTTCAACTGCAGAATCATAAGATCAAAATTCATCAGTGACACCTCATTTGAAGATTAAAATCTCTTGTTTTAGAAGATGTCTTGTTGAATATGTGGCTACATCAGGATAAATGCAGCAGAAACAGTTTATTCCTCTTCATTTTTATAACCTGTTCTCGAACAACATTAACTTCAAGATGCTTCATGTCAGACATAAAACATCTGCCACATAACTTCTACACTTTCTCATCTACATCTGGGTGAAATTTGAGCTTTTTAGGTAAAACTTTGAAGAAGAAAGAGAGTTTTATTTTCCACAGTGTTGTCTGACGACTTCGCACAAACAAAACCAGCTTCATCAGTGCTCAGTGTCTTCTTTGTAGTCAACTTAGCTCTCTGTGCGGAATGGTTCCCAAAAAAATCATGAAATTGTTGTTTCAAGTCATGGATTATTCTTCTTCTGTTGCACATATGAAAGTGCACTGCTAAAAACTGAAATCTAAGCAAGTCATTGTGTCTTATTTTTAGTCAAAGTTTTCTTACTTTTCTTGATTTGAGCCACATTTACGAGACCAGGTCATAAAAATGTCTCATTTCAAGTTTTTTAAAAACAAAAATGAGGCATCAATTGCTTGTAACAAGAAAAAAAAATCTGCCAATGGAATAAGATAAAAGATTCTTGTTTTAAGACATCTTTCTAATTTCAAGAAACTTCCCGGGCGAATTCGTTTTATCCCATTGGCAGATTTTTTTGACTTGTTACAAGCAATTTACACCTCATTTTAGTCTTAAAAAACTTGAAATGAGACATTTTTATGACCTGATCTGGTGAATGTGGCTCAAATTAAGAACAATAAGACAATTTTCACTACAAATAAGACAGAATGACTTGCTTAGATTTCCGTTTTTGCAGTGTGGACAATCATTTCATTTTTTTCGATCCAATTGAGCATCATTAACTTCAAGATGCTTCATGTCAGACGTAAAACATCCACCACATCACTTCTACACCTTCTCATCTACATCTGGGTGAAATTTGAGCTTTTTAGGTAAAACTTTGTAGGAGTTAGAGAGTTTTTAGTCGCAGGTGACCGGATAATAATCGCGCTAACAAAACCAGCTTTATCAGTGCTCAGTGTCCACTTTGTAGTCAATAATCGTTAAATTGTTAAATTGAAATTGGTAAGGTGATTGGTTAAGTGTAAAGCTGGTTAAAAGGACTTTTAGCCAATTAATGAGCCTTAGAGTCGACGCAAAATCATTGTGCGCTAATGGCCAGTCAAGCAGGAACCCTTGTTGTCTATCACAAGCTGTCCTGGGATGAAAACTCAACACTATGGGGTCACTTTTATCATGCAGTTAGAACCCTGTTAAAAACAAACACACTCAGCTTTGCCAGATTTATATTGTTTGACTAAAGTGTTACTGTTTATGTTTTGATGACATCACAGGGACGGCAAACGGGTCGCCGATGACCCAGTGCAGCATAAAAGGTTAAAAAACGCTTTTTCCTGAGTCTGAAGTGGAATCTGAAATATATCTGAGCTTTTCAGGAACAAGGAGACAAAGAGTTATAATTTTTTTGAGGATTCGTGACCCAAATTGTGGCGCAATTTTGTCTGAAGGTTGCTCCAATGATCCTGTACTAACAGTGTTTTTATACGCGCTCCTACACGGGGTGGGGTTATCACGACCAGCGGGGGGAGGGGCCTGGGTTTTATTTCTGATTTGAGACCATCTGGCTCCTCCAGGCAGCTGCCGGCTCGAGCCGAGCGGAGCCGCCCCGCCTCGCCGCGCTCGCTCGCCCCGCTCGCCGCTCTGCCCCGATGCCCCGTGGGATTTAGAGAGAGGTCACCACTGCTGCTGCTGGAGACACGGTGTCATCTAATACTCTCAAACAATCAGCTCAAATGATCACACACACACACACACACACACATGCTGAGATGGAAAATAAGATGCATTATCGTTAGAGGGAAGATGAAAACAAAAATATTTATGACATTTTTCTGAGGCCACAAAACAAACAACCGTGACTTCTTAAAAAAGGAAACAAAACAAACAAACAAATACATCAACACAATTCAGAGACAAAAGAGAGGTGATGGGAGGGAGGGGGGTGGGGACGAAAGAGATGGAGAGAGAATGGATTTCCCCCCTCAGCGTTACCATGGCGACAGCAGCTGATGGTGGATGACTGATTTCCTGTACAGCTGTGGAGCTCGGAGGGGGGAGAGAGAGAGAGAAAGAAAGAGGGAGACACGTTATCTGCGGTCAGGAAAAAGAGGCGGCGCCAACCCCGAGGAACGCATCCATGTTTTTTTTTCCTTTAACAACAAATATTACGTCATGATATCGAATCTCAACATTTAATCTTGGCAAGGTTTCAAAATAAGAGAAAAATGCCTGAGATTTGCACAATTTGTGACCGGACTCTGACATCAGAGCGAATCTAGAAAACATTTATGGAGGGGAAGTCAATTATAATATATGATATTTATATGTAAATATGTAAGTCTACATACTGGATTAATTTAATATCAGTGTGATTTTATTCTGAAAATCCAAAAAGAGGACTCTCTACCAAAGACCACAAAGTAGCTTTAAACCCAAACATTTATTTAAAACCCTCTCTCTATATTTGAAGTTAAAAAAAATTGTATAATAGCAACAAAAATTATGTTTTGAGGCCAATTTTGGCTTGTTGAGATTTCTCTCTTTTATTTTTCCTTGCACATAGAAAGTCAAACAATTTAAATCATGGCAAAATTCCAACTACTGCCCAATAATTTTGATTCACCATCTCAGATTTTTGACTTCAAACTCAATTTTTTTTTATTATTGAGCTCAAAATTTAAACCATTCCTCCATAATCTTAACTATTTGTCTCAAAACCTTGATTTGTTTGATCACAGGATTTTGTTTTTAAATCTCAAATTGTTGACGTAAGTCCCAAAATTTTTACTTTTAAAGTCAAGTTTTGATTTTTTAAGATCTCAAAATATCAACTTCATGCAAAAATTTTGACATGTATCTCAAAATGTTGACTTTTAAACTCAAATTGGATTTTTTTTAAGCTCAAATTTTCACTTATTTCTTATCATTTTGACTTAATTTTCAGCTTTAGTTGGTAGATGAGCACTGGTAAGACATAACCAGGATTCACTTACGTAACACGTTACTTAAACACCAGTACTGTTGGTTTTCTTTTTTCTCTGAATTTCAGATCAGACATTTTTTCTTTAATTGCTTATTGTGTAATATCAATATCTGACCAAGTATTTTCTTCAAATTTCTAGTCAAAATATCTCATCACCCAATGGGTCAATGACGTGACGTCCCTTTTTTTTGTGTCCGAGTGCAATATTTCCTTCCATCATGAATTGAGTTTTTCATCACATGTATTTCTTTATTCTATGAAACCTGTGTTATTTGAACACATCTTTAAACTATTAAAATATAACATGTTTTTTTGTGTTTTGGTTCCTCAAACCCCCAAAATGTCAGGTGGTGCAACCGTCCTGACAAGTATCCACAGTAATTAAACTCTAAAAATTGAATGTCAGTTATTGTAAATGGAAATTAAAAATACAGTGGCATTATTTTATGCTTGAACCTTTTTAAATAAAACATTCTTTNCCTTTAAAGACCACGGTGGCACATATGTTAGTACAAAATGATGTTTGTGTGGCGTTATAGATGAACATGCACGCACTTTAGCGCAGCACTTTAGCGCAGCTGTGTTATAAGATCCACGCCCACCGTGAGTCTGTAGTCGGGCTAGAGGAAAAGAACCAAACCCAGTAGAGACGAGTAGAGTAGAGCTGGAATTGTATAGTGGAAAAGCGCCATAAGATACCATATATGTGAATGAGTATATTATTAACCATGTATAAGAAGATTAGATTATCAATCATCTCCAATAAACCTTTCCTCAAAGTCCTGTTATTGTTTCCACCCTGAATAAAAAAAAAAACAGGAGATTTTAAGTCTGCGTTTGTTCGTCCTGCAGGTCCGGCCGTCCACAAACACCAGTACTCCAGCAGCCACGCCGTCACCGACATCAACCTGGACAACGTCTGTAAGAAGGGAAACACGCTGCTGTGGGACCTGGTGCAGGACGAGGACGCGGTACGAACACTTTCCCTGAAGTTGCTGTACTTCTGATTTCAGCGTCTTTAATGATTTCTTACCTGCGTTTTTTCCTCTAGATCCATCTCTCCGAGGGTCTGATCAACGAGGCGGAGAAGCTGCTGTGTTCGCTCGTCTGTTGGTTCACCGACCGCCAGATACGGATGCGTTTCATCGAGGGATGTCTCGACAACTTAGCTCATCACAGGTGAGAGGAACCTGACACAGGTGAAGTCGTTTACACCAGATTTAGTCAGTTTAAGGCTGTTTTCCAAACTGTCTACTACTTCCACATGTAGTCTGACTGTTTTGTTGGACCTGTTTAGTCGTATACTACTCTGGATTTCTGTTTCAGGAAGTGGAGCTCATTATTTTTTTTCTAATGTTTAACTTTATCATAAATATAGAAAATAAACCATGAGTACATTTGACATTTCAGTCATTAATTCACCACATCAATCAGTGGTGAAGTTACAGGAGCAATAAAAGTAGATAAGTTAAATTAGAAGTTGATGAAATACATAGAGAAATAAATAAATGAAATTAAGCACAGGAAGGGCATAGTAGTTAAATGTTTTTGGTCTTTTCATTATTTTCACTGGTTTAAGGAACATTTTAGATTTATATAGAGATTTCAGGGTCTGGTTTTATGAAATTTGTAAAAGTAAAGAAGCTTACAGCAAAATCGACATTTTACATTTGTGATCTTACACCAAAAGTTATCGTGTACTGAAATAAATCTGGAACCGACTGACTTTTTTTCACAACTGATGGAAAAAAACTGCGTCCATGTAAGCAACATTGGCTGTCAGGTAAAAAAAAAAAAAGTGAATAAGCGATTCATACGAGTTTTTATGAATTTTGAAAAGTAAACTCCTCAGATTTACAGGTGAGTCAATGACGTGACGTCCCTTTTTTTGTGTCTGAGTGCAATATTTCCTTCCATCATGAATTGAGTATTTCATCACATGTATTTCTTTATTCTATGAAACCTGTGTTATTTGAACACATCTTTAAACTATTAAAATATAACATGTTTTTTTGTGTTTTGGTTCCTCAAACCCCCAAAATGTCAGGTGGTGCAACCGTCCTGACAAGTATCCACAGTAATTAAACTCTAAAAATTGAATGTCAGTTATTGTAAATGGAAATTAAAAATACAGTGGCATTATTTTATGCTTGAACCTTTTTAAATAAAACATTCTTTTCAAATAAAAAGAATTTTAAAGCTGTTGAGAAATGTAAAAAACTTTTGTCCCGTAATTTTCACCTTGTCAAATGTCAGGGTGGTGCAACCGTAACATTAGACTTTTATTTTAAAGTGAAGAGAATAAAACAGGAAACAGGAAACTGCATCAGCCAGAGGAGCCCAAATGACATTTGTGACCAAGTGGAAAAGTTTGTAGATTTCTCTGAAATACTGATAAAAAAGGTTTTTTCACTTCATTGGTGACTGGAACAATTTCCATGTCAGGTGG
>RPOG01002178.1:8879-21021 GCA_008086565.1 Thalassoma bifasciatum | reverse complement strand
ACAACCAATGTAATAATGTGAAATGTTATTTTAACATCAAATTATTTATCTTATTCACAAATAAAAGAAATGAAACACACAAAATGAAAATGTATGAGTCACTACAGACACTTGAGAGATACTTGCCAATAATTTCACACAGAAAAAATAACAGGAACATATAAATATATTTTCATATATTTGGTTGCGCCACCTGACATTTTTGGGTACTCAAATTAAAAATACTAAAAAATAATGAACCTAAAAACTTTGAAATGTTGGTCAACTACTGAAATCTGTTAGAAAACATAATTCTTCTCTCAGAAATATGTTTTTTATCCATTTTCAAAGAACTCTTTAAAAATAATTTTTCAGACCCTCTTTTTGTCATTGACCCATGTATCAAGAAAAATGCTCTTGTAATAATTCATAATTCACTCATTTTATGGTTTGTTTGGGTTCATTGAGGTTATGCACTATAACTTGAATTAGAAATTCTTGGAAAGACAAATTTTCTTGTTCTGTTGGCTGATAATTTGGTTAGTTTAAGTAACACTTATCATCTTATTTAAGTCATATTCATGTGACTTGTGTTTGCTCTGTTCCTTATTTTTAACTTTATTCTCCTGCATCTTGTTTGATACTTATTGCTGATGAGGTTTCTTGTAATTTCCCCCTGGAGTTAATAAAATATCTCTGATTCTGTTGCAGAGTCCGGAGACAGAAAAGAAACAGTCTGGAGTCTCATCTGTCAGTCTGTAGCGCCCCCTTCAGGCCAAACTGAGACCTACAGTGACGTAAGTGAACACCAGAGGGCAGCACACACTCATGTGAGAAAGAAGTGAATCAGATCTGTTATCAATTATTTTATTTTCAAAGTGAGTTTATCTATTTCAGCAAACAGAAAAAGATCTAATATGAAAAACAAAAACGTCTTCTTCACTTTTTTCATGTTTTATACTCGTGTGAATCATTTCTGGAGCTTTGTAAAGTGACTTAAAAACCCTGAAATCACCACGAACTGCACAACTTTGGCAAATAAATGTACCTTTTATTGGATATTGAGGGCATTAGTACCAAGAAGGCACAAACCAGACTTCATAATAACATCTTTTCTTTTTTTTAAACTACGGGGAAACAAAAACAGTCTTTTCATCCTTTCACAGAAAGGATCAGAGACACAAAGATACAAACTCAGTTTGACACATGATGACGACTTTAAGGACGCGGTTATGACTTTATGGCTATGAAACCTCAACACACAGCTTTGATATAAGAAAGTCTGTCCGTCAAAATACGACTTTTTCCATGAATGGAGAGAAATAGAGCTTTAGACAGGAAGTGTAAGAAATATAAAAGTTATTGTAGCAAATTCATTTCTTGTTACATAAAAATCAGGTAATTTATTTCCTGCTGGGCTTAAATCATAATGTGGTTAGTTTGATATGAGTTTGAGTTTCATGTATAAGTTTGGAAACACAGATGAATGTAAAACGATTTATGAATGGAAAGAAAGAAGCAGAAACTGAACAGTTTAATGAAATGTTTGGCAGTTTTTAGCATTTTTAACGACTCTTCTTGCAGAGTTTGAAGCCAAGATGAAGTTTTTAAAACGACATCACTTTGTTTTTTACTTGGAGTGAGTTTTGTTTGGAGGCTCTGAATGTTGTGAGTTTTTCTCAGTAGTTTGGGATATGGCTGAACGATTTATTGTTTTTTCTGATCGTGATCATGTGATCGCTAAAGCTGTGATTTTCTCCTGCTCCTGACTGACCCAGGATCTGTTATATCAGCTGTTTCACACACACCTGTCTTTGAGTGTGAGACTGTTGGAAAAATCCTTTTTTCTTTGTGCTTGTTGTTGATTTTATTTTATCTGCAGGATTTTGTTTTTGAATTTCAAATTGTTGACTTAAGTCCCAAAATTTTTACTTTTGAAGTCAAGTTTTGATTTTTTTTATCTCAAAATATCAACTTCATGCCAAAAATTTTGACATTTATCTCAAAATGTTGACTTTTAAACTCAAATTGGATTTTTTTAGCTCAAATTTTCACTTATTTCTTATAATTTTGACTTAATGTTCAGCTTTAGTCGGTAGATGAGCACTGGTAAGACATAACCAGGATTCACTTATGTTACACGTTACTTAGACACCAGTACTATTGGTTTTCTTTTTTCTCTGATATCAGATCAAACATTTTTTCTTTAATTGCTTCTTGTGTAATAATAATATCAATAATATTAATATCTGACCAAGTATTTTCTTCAAATTTCGAGTCAAAATATCTCATCACTCAACGGGTCAATGACGTGACGTCCCCTTTTTTTTGTGTCCGAGTGTAATATTTCCTTCCATCATGAATTGAGTATTTCATCACATGTATTTCTTTATTCTATGAAACCTGTGTTATAACTTGTGTAGAAATTTGATAATTTTATATTGTACAAAAAAACACAAAACCAAGGAGTTTGGGGGTTTTACAGTCCACCACGTTGGCAGGACTGTTCATAGGTGTCTAATTAAACTCTAAAAATTGAATGTCACTTATTGTAAATGGAAATTAAAAATACAGTGGCATTATTTTATGCTTGAACCTTTTTAAATAAAACGTTTTTCTGATCAAAATCGCGATTTCAAACATCATAATCATGTGATCGTTAAAGCTGTGATTTTTCCTGCTCCTGACTGACCCAGGATCTGTTATATCAGCTGTTTCACACACACCTGTCTTTGAGTGTGAGACTGTTGAGAAAATCCTTTTTTCCTTGGGATCGTTGAATTGTGTTTTTAACTGTTTTGTATTTTATTTTATTTAACTTGACACAATTAAGGATATTTTGCACTACATTTTTTTAAAAGTTAAGAGTCAGAGATAGCTCTTTTTGTTCTTCAGTTTTTAAAACTAAAAATATGATTTAAAAGTCCGGTTTAGAAATAACAAGAATAGGTTTTAGACTTGGGGTTTTGAGAAAAGTCAGAATTCGACTATGTGTCTAAAAATCTTTTGCCTTTTGTCTCATAATTTTGTATTTATTTTATGTAATTTTGACTTAAATCTTAAAGTTTTTTCTTAAAGAACTTTTTTTATCTCAAACATTGCCTTTATTTCAAAACATAGACTTTTTATCTTAGACTTTTGTCGTCTTAAAATTTTGACCTTAAATGATAAAGTTTGGACTTTTTCCACTTAATGTTAAATTGATTTCTTAAACTCTGGAAGTTTATTGACTTTTTGTCTCAGAATTTTCTTTATTTCTCAAAATTTCCACTTTTCATATTAAAATATTGACCTTTTATCTCAAAGTTTGAAACAATTCTTACCTTCAGTTTTTATTTTCATCCTCACATTAGAGTAAAAGCTTTTGATGTTTCAATGGTTTGATGTAATTTTCTGTCAAGTTTGTAAATGTTACTGTACATTGTGAAAACTTCACTAAAGTTTAGTTTAAAGAAAATCGTGAATAGAATTGAAATCGCTGTATCTGTCAGAAAAATCGCAATTAGATCTTTTTCTGAAATGGTTCAGCTCTAGTTTGGGAGTTTTTAGGAAGTTGTAAAACATTATTTTAATCTAGATGGTGAGTTCAGGAGCGTTGGAATTTTTACAGTTGATGAATCTCCATCTCTGTGTTAAAATTTCAACACAAACTGTTGATCTTGTGTCTTCTTTGCTTTTAATTTGCAGTTGATTCCAGTGAAGCTATTTAAGATTGAATTTAAAACTAAAACTTTAATCTTCAGTATTTCCAAACTTACACAATCAGGAGACGTTATCTCATGGAAAGTAAAGCTTAAAAGATGTTTGGATTTTAAAAAACACAACATATTTGATTAAAATCAGACAAAGATGAAAGTGTAGCTGCATGATTTCTGTGTAAAGCTCCTCCGTCCTCGTTTATAACCAGTTAAAGAGAATAAAAATGTGATTTTCAGCCTTTAAAAAGAATCTTCTCGAGTCTTAAAACCAGTCGTTAATACTGTCGCTCACACGTTTGTCTGTAATACTGAATGAAACCAACCGCACGAAGAATAACTCATCAGCTTATACCAAAACACGACATGAACAAAGCTTAAAAACAGAAAAAGATGCAAAATAAAAACAAGATTCCAGTTTCAGACGAAGCTTCGACTCGTGTGGTTTGTTGCCTGGAGTTTTAGATTTCAGGGAAAACTTTTCAAGCCGAGACACGCAGGAAGGAACTCGACCTCATTCCTGTTGGAAAAACTCGCTCTGAGTGTTTGAAACGCTTAAATAAAGGAGTAAAAACTGGAGTGTGAGTTTCATGAGCTCTGAGTTTAGATGGCTTCGATTTTTGATTGTCAAGGCGACAGTTCGACACCTGCATAGAGAGAGAGAGAGAGATGAAGGCACGTCGGGTTTTCACATGATTCAGAGTCCGGTCTGAGAGGCGGGCGCCGGCGTGGAGCTGGCGTGGAGCCGGCGGCGTGCTGCACTTCCTGTTACGGTTTGATGAAATGTTGTCGGTGAAGCTTTTGTCTTTGGTTTTCAGCTCAGAGTGATCCGTCTTTTGTGTAAAAGATCTTTGATATGTTTCCCCACGTGCGCACACACACACACACACACACAGAGTCTGTGAGAGACACGTGATGAAAAAGTGTGTTTGAGAGAAAATGATCCCTTTAGTTTCCCGTCACAGAGCGAGCAGCTTTTCTTCCTCTTCAGTCACAATCCTCCGTGTTCGTTGGCGTGTGGCTCGGCCGAGGAGCGGCAGACTTGTTGCCAGTTCGCTAACGACTGCTGCCAAGAATAGAAACCGCCTCACAGCGCTGCTCTCTCACCGTTCCCTGAGGGCGCCAACATCTCCACGTCTGACACGGAGTGAGAAAGGTCGCCCTGAGGCTCCTCCTCCTCCTCCTCCTCGCCGTCTTCACACCACGAACTCGGGGACCTCGTCGCTGGTCAGGTCCAGGGAGAAGTACTTGTTGGTTCTCTTTATGGGGAACGGGTGCTGCTCGCCGAGCATGCCGGCGCGCTGCTCCGCGAGGCCCTGGTAGCCTCCGCCGCCGCCGCCGTCGCTCAGCTCCTGAGCGCAGCCGAAGGTGTAGCTGTGGGCGGTGTCCTGGCAAAGCTCCGCCCACTGCAGACAGTCCTTCTGGTAGAGCCGGATGTCGTCCAGGGACTGACTGTGACGGTCTGTGGACGACTGAGGCTNCTGCTCTCTCACCGTTCCCTGAGGGCGCCAACATCTCCACGTCTGACACGGAGTGAGAAAGGTCGCCCTGAGGCTCCTCCTCCTCCTCCTCCTCGCCGTCTTCACACCACGAACTCGGGGACCTCGTCGCTGGTCAGGTCCAGGGAGAAGTACTTGTTGGTTCTCTTTATGGGGAACGGGTGCTGCTCGCCGAGCATGCCGGCGCGCTGCTCCGCGAGGCCCTGGTAGCCTCCGCCGCCGCCGCCGTCGCTCAGCTCCTGTCGCGTCGGCTTCCACATCGACACCCGCCACAGGACCGTTTCGAGGCGGGTGACGTCTGTCAGGAAGACCATCTCGGCCTACAGCAGGTCCCTGACTGACACTGCCAGACACCTGCTGACTCCGAAGGACGTGCGACTCCAGACCCTTCTAGTCTTTATTCACAAACTCCAACTTGGACTCGTCCACACGACAGTGATATATGGCGCTTTTCCACTTTACAATTCCAGCTCTACTTGGTTTGGTTATCTTTTCCTCTAGCCCGACTACAGACTCACGGTGGGCGTGGATCTTATAACACAGCTGCGCTAAAGTGCTGCGCAGAAGTGCGTGCATGTTCATCTATAACGCCACACAAACATCATTTTGTACTAACATATGTGCCACCGTGGTCTTTAAAGGAGAAAAAAAGCTTTAAAAAGATTTCATTAAAGTAATACAGCGGCTCAATGTGGGTCGTCATGACAACGGAGGTAAACAACAGCCTGGTGCTGCTGCACGCGGAGGAAAACGAAGGAGCTGCTTCCTGACATCAACTCTTCCCTGGATCCAGTGAGATCACTTTAATTTTTGATTTTTGGGCCTGGTATAGCAGAGATTTNTTCTTCTTTGAACTGGTTTTCCTTTTTGGTTCCCTGTGGATTAATGGACTGATTGGTGCTTAAAGACTCTCGTGGCAGACAGATCGCTCCTGCACCGACCAACTTTGATTTAATTTAAAAGACTCTTTAAAGCCAACTATCTTTGCTGTTAACTTCTTTTTGGTTTAAAAAGGACTTTTAACTTATTTAGGAATCATGAAGGAGCATTTTAGGGCTGTATTTTGTCTTCATTCAGTCTGGTTCTGTGCCGTCAGGTTTAAATGTCATTAAAAACCCGTCGCTGACTTATTCCTTTGCCTCTTGTAAGTGATTTGTTCAGTCAGAAGCTGCAGAGACGACATTCTCTGACCAATGAGTGACCGGCAGTCCGTCCACGTCACCTTTTAGTGTCAGCTTTACTCGCTTAGAACCAGGGTAGAGTAGGTACTAAAAACTGGCGTCTGACGCGTAGTACCGCGCTAATGGAAACGCAACACAAACCGAGTAGAGTGGAGTAGAGTAGGGCTGAGACGAGTCAGTGAAAAAGGGCCATTAGAGTCACATGATGTTTCAGGTGTGTTTTACCTGAGGAAGAGACTCGATGCTCTGTCCTCTCATCTTCACCACGGTCTCAGAAGAGCTGGACGTGGACGAGCTGACGTCTTTGACGATCAGTCCTGCAAAGAAAAAAATCAGGAAATGCACTTCAGATTAAATCACAATAATGTAATCGCACACAGAAAAATATTCCTTTAACCTCAGAAAGCAGTGAATTAGTGTTACTCAACTAAACGGACAAAGTGTAGAAAACTACTCTTGTAAGACAAAAAGTCTTACACTGCAAAAACTGGAATCTAAGCAAGTCATTCTGTCTTATTTGTAGTAAAAATTGTCTTATTGTTCTTAATTTGAGCCACATTCACCAGACCAGGTCATAAAAATGTCTCATTTCAAGTTTTTTTAAGACAAATATGAGGTGTAAATTGCTTGTAACAAGTCAAAAAAATCTGCCAATGGGATAAGACGAATTCCCCCGGGAAGTTTCTTGAAATTAGAAAGATGTCTTAAAACAAGAATCCTTTATCTTATCCCATTGGCAGATTTTTTTTTACTTGTTTCAAGCAATTGATGCCTCATTTTTGTCTTTAAAAAACTTGAAATGAGACATTTTTATGACCTGGTCTAGTAAATGTGGCTCAAATCAAGAATAGTAAGACACATTTGACTAAAAATAAGACATAATGACTTGCTTAGATTTCAGTTTTTGTAGTGTAAGAGGTGAAAAGTAGCGAGAACAGCAAGACAAAGCAATAAAAATGAGTTTTCAGTGGCAAAAAATGTCAAAAGCAAGAAAATTTGGCAAAAAAGTGGCAAAAAAATTGGAAATTATTTGGGAAAGTAGTAAAAAATTGTCCAAAGGAGGTAAAGAAAAGTGAAAAATGACCTCAAAATGAGTTTTAAGTGGCAAAAAAATTGAAAATATTTGGTAGAGGAGCAAAAAACGGTCCAAAAGAAGTAAAGAAGAGTGCAAACGACCTTAAGAAGAAGCAATAAAAAGTTGTACGTTTTAAGTGGCAAAAATGGTCCAAAGCAAGAAAATGTTAATGTAGAGGAAAATATTTGGGAGGTAGCCATAAATGGTCCAAGATTTTGCAAGAAAAGAGCAGAAAAATGAACTCAAGAAGCAACAAAAATTAGTTTTTAGTGGCAAAAATGGTTGAAAGCAACGAAATTTGGTGAAAAAAGTGGCAAAAAATAGGAAAGTAGCAAAAAAAAAATGGCCCAAAAGAGGCAAAAAGAGCAAAAAATGACCAAAATGTGCTATTTCATAGGTTGTTGTCATGCTGTAAATAATGTTTACGTTCACATCCAAAAATGTGTAACAACACATAAGATCATTACAAAATAAATTGGAATTACAATATAGGGAAAAACAAAGTGACAGTTTAATTTTATGAAACAGAATCAATGTGAGGGCACGACATTTCTAAATTTTTAGTTCTTTGTCCCTCTTACAGAGTTTTCTTTCTCCAGCTTTAATTCTATTTTATGACCCCAGGTGACTTTATTTACCTGAGTATCCGTTGCTCTGGTCAGGTGACATGGTCAACATGTCCTCTGTGATGTGGATGCACAGCTCCTGGTCCAGCGCCATCTCGTGTAGCTCCTCGTAATCTTTGGGGTCGTCCACCAGCATCTCGATCTCTGCGGGAGAAAAGTTCATCAGAAACCTGAAACTTTCTGGTGTGTTTGTATTTAATTTACCGATATAATAAATGTTCTCTCACCGTCGTCGTCGAGGATGCGCTCTTTGCCGCTGCTCTCGATCCCGGAGGTGTGCGAGCTGCCGTGGCTGGTCGTGGAGGAGCTGCAGGTGCGTAAAGGTCGGTGGGGGGCCTGACCCGGGGCCCTGAAGCTGTCCGTCTCTATGCCCGACGTGTGCGAGCTCCCGTGGCTGGTGGTGGAGTGGCGAGAGAGGCGTTTGTGATGAGACGTGCTGCCCGCGCTGCTGCCGCTGGCTCGAGAGCGTTTGTCCAGGTGATCCATGTCCAGGTCCAGAGCGTCGCTGATGTACGACTCCCTGTACTGCTTCTTCTCTGAAAACCACAGTCACACACTTTCAATCCCACCTCAGGAATGTGACGTTTTTTTTTACTTTTCCTTATTTTTGATGGGAAACAGAGAATTTTAGAGATTTCTGACAACAGCTGGACTAAAAAACAACGTCTGAGGAGAAGGGTTGGGTATCGAAATTTCGATTCCAAGTAGGAATTTTTCACTTTCGGTTCTGCCTATTGGTTCTTTTGCGCACTTGTCTAACCCATGGTCTAACCTGTCTGCCCGGAGTCAGGACGTGGCTGTTACGTGACTACATCACGCACTCACACTAACGTCAACACGCTCTGGGTCCGGACCTAAAGCCAAATCAGATCACATTTCCAAGTCCGACGGGCGCTTCTTTTCTGACCGGCGCAGCTTTTGCAGTCTTTACGGTCGCGGGTGAGGAAAGGCACAGACCAGTTGCATGCGAGTTTAGACATCCCATATGATACTTTTCAGCCAATCATGTGTGTGCATTCAGTGCCGCGAACCAGACAGTACAGTACAAAAGTGACAGCGCCGAAGAAAAGAAGAGAGATAGAGGCGACTTCGCTGGAGAAAGTTAAGAAACGGACGAGTGAGGTTGAGAAAGTGAGAGTTAGAGGAGATTACGCTGGAGAAAGGGAGAGGAAAAGTACGGACTTATTGGCGCTGTCTAAAAAGAAAAGCTAACAGCAAATATAGAGCATTTAATCCAGAATGGACGGACTCATTTCTGTTCATTCTTCCCTCTGAGAGAACTAAACCTGTGTCTCATTTGTTCACAAACTGTGGCACTTAATAAAAGTTCCAACGTGAAACGCCAGGAGACAAAACATAAACGTTTTGAACAAAGAAACTCTGAAGTGAAAGCACAGAAAATGAACAGCCTCAAAGCCAAGTACGACCACCTGCCTTTCTTAAAAGGTGAAGTAATAAAGTTACTTTTGTTGAATAAACAATTGGCTTTCTGTGTATTGTATTGGAATCGTTGGGAATCGGAATCGATAAGCAGAACCGAAATCGGAATCGGCCAAACGTTTCACAAAAGCTTTTCTCAAAGATCAAATTCTCATTTCTTGATCTTCATACTTTCTCACTTTAATTTGCTGTTTTTGCGTCGACCGTGGCTGTGCCTACCTTCGTTCTCCTCCAGTCGTCGGACTTGTTTGAGCACCGGCTGCAGGTTCATGTAGAGGCGGTGGCTGTTGCTGAGCAGCTGCAGGAGGTGACGGGAGCGAACGGGACAACCGGTGTAGTAGATGAGTTTCCGCGCTGAAGGGAGGCCGTCGGGGAGGATCTCAAACTTCTTCCCCTGAAAACAGAAAGAAACAAAAAAGTGATTAAAACTTGGGTCCAGGAAGAAAAGCATCTTTTACTAACGCTGGAAAACTCTTGCAAAAATTCCAACATTATTACAGAGATTGAATGCAACACTTAATGTACATTGTATTGTTGAGGAGGCGTGTTTGAAAAGTTCACATTAGCAGTTTTGTACAGGCGAACATAGCACGTCTTTATCTACCCTGATACAAAAAATTGGCCAGAAAATTGCTGATTTAATCCTCCGTGGACTGATAATGATTTATTTATTTTACCACCAAGTTCGAAAGCTGAACCAATGTGTTTACTCTGCGATGAAAGTGCTGAAAGATCATAACGTCTGTTGTGCTTTTTTGGATGTTTCAACACGGTTATAAACATCCAGTGTGTTTGTTATCTTATCTAAAATTCTTACTCTGACTTTGTATTTAATTGAAAAGCCCTGCAATTATGCTTAAACCCCAATAATCACAGAAAAATATCGATTGTTTGCATCAGACAACAGCAAACAAAACATGATGCATCAGTTATTCCATCAGATTATTACGTCTTTATTCTGAGACAAAGCTTTTTTTTAATGTTTCTGGTGGTTTTCCAGAGAGAGGACATGTTGGATGAAAACATGGAAAAACTAAAATGGAGGGTTTGTGTTTTCCTCCCTTCTTCTTGGCAAAAGCTCAACCTAAAAACAGCTGCAGAGTCAGTGGGGTTGTTTTCAACAGAGACTCATAAACAGCTCTGCGAAGGTTTGGCCTTTTAAAAAAGCTCTGGAAAATGTACAGAGCTGCACATTCCTGACCACAGAAATGCTGCTTTCACTTTATTTATCCAGAGCTTTGAAGAAAACAGCCAGAACAAAGAGGTGAGGCGGATTACAGGTGAGGAAAGAGACGCTTTGATGAAGAATTTCTGCAGATTTCTTCCTCGTCTTTGACCTCAAACTGCTGCTCCTCCTGGATAAAAGTTTAACCCTGAAACTTGGCAGAAAGTCAACGTGAATGATTCTGGCGGAGTTTAAAATAAGGTCGCTGCTTCAGTCAAAGTTTCCTCTAGTTTTTGCTCAGTTTTGACTCCGTAACCACAGGAACGACATGTTTATCCCATGTCCCTTTTTTTGTGTCCGAGTGCAATATTTCCTTCCATCATGAATTGAGTATTTCATCACATGTATTTCTTTATTCTATGAAACCTGTGTTATTTGAACACATCTTTAAACTATTAAAATATAACATGTTTTTTTGTGTTTTGGTTCCTCAAACCCCCAAAATGTCAGGTGGTGCAACCGTCCTGACAAGTATCCACAGTAATTAAACTCTAAAAATTGAATGTCAGTTATTGTAAATGGAAATTAAAAANAAAAAACTTTTGTCCCGTAATTTTCACCTTGTCAAATGTCAGGGTGGTGCAACCGTAACATTAGACTTTTATTTTAAAGTGAAGAGAATAAAACAGGAAACAGGAAACTGCATCAGCCAGAGGAGCCCAAATGACATTTGTGACCAAGTGGAAAAGTTTGTAGATTTCTCTGAAATACTGATAAAAAAGGTTTTTTCACTTCATTGGTGACTGGAACAATTTCCATGTCAGGTGGTACAACCAATGTAATAATGTGAAATGTTATTTTAACATCAAATTATTTATCTTATTCACAAATAAAAGAAACGAAACATACAAAATGAAAATGTATGAGTCACTGCAGACACTTGAGAGATACTTGCCAATAATTTCACACAGAAAAAATAACAGGAACATATAAATATATTTTCATATATTTGGTTGCACCACCTGACATTTTTGGGTGCTCAAATTAAAAATACTAAAAAATAATGAACCTAAAAACTTTGAAATGTTGGTCAACTACTGAAATCTGTTAGAAAACATCATTCTTCACTCAGAAATACGTTTTTAGACCCTCTTTTTATCGATTTCCTTCGGCCTTAAGTTGCTCGGTTTCAGTTACTCAGAGGTTTTTAGAGGCCGCTCTCCTTGTTTCATGCTGCACACGTGAAAAAGCACTTTCTGCTGAAGACAGCTGCTCAGCTTTCTCCTCTTTCCAGAAATTCCTCCCAAAGAGGCCACCCACTTTGAAAAAGCATCACTCAGGGGCTGGTTCCATCCAAAAATCCCTCAGTGAGACCGAAACCTGCCAAGTAACCAGGCAGTCGCCGCTCCAACGCCGCAGGACACGAGGGGATGACATCAGCTCAGAAAATGCAACTTCCCTTCACTTGTTGCATCAGAAAAA